>WYDI02025216.1:0-24682 GCA_009867235.2 Psittacus erithacus | reverse complement strand
ACAGGCTGAGAAAGTTGGGGCTGTTCAGCCTGGAGAAGAGAAGGCTGCGTGGAGACCTCATAGCAGCCTTCCAATATATGAAAGGGGCCTATAAGGATGCTGGGGAGGGACTCTTCATTAAGGACTGTAATGACAGGACAATGGGTAACAGGTTCAAACTTGAACAAGAGAAGTTTAGACTGGATATAAGGAAGAAGTTCTTTACTGTAAGGGTGGTGAGGCACTGGACTGGGTTGCCCAAGGAAGCTATGAATGCTCCATCCTTGGCAGTGTTCAAGGCCAGGCTGGACAGAGCCTTGGATGACATGGTTTAGTGTAAGGTGTCCCTGGCCATACCAGGGGGGTTGGAACTGGATGATCTTAAAGTCCTTTACAACTCTAACTATTCTATGATTCAATACTGGGTGCCCATGTATTTCAAATGTGATACATAAGATAAAACCCTTGTATGATCATTTTTGCATTGACATTTTCCCACTGGCTTCCTTTCAATTCATTTAATCTTTATTTCTGCAGCACAACATCCTGCTGGGTGCGCAATATTTAATGAAACACTAATTAACTTCTTTCATCTTGAGGGGGAAGTTTCCATCCAACCCAGCTCAGGGACCTGAAACGTTAATTCTCTTAAGATATTTATAGTGTAAACAGGTATTACCTGACAGCAGAGCTGCAGTATCCTAAGAGGCTCCATTTGCAGTGATTCAAGGTCACCCTGATAAATCTGGCCTGCACTTTTGCAGCTGATATCTGGATGTCTGATTTAGCCCCCTCACTCTGCTCCTGTGACCTATCAGCTAGGCTGTACATATGCTGTTAACACAGAGGTCAGTAGTTTATGCTAAGTAATTTAGGCAGAGCATTCCAGTTCTTGAACTGTTGGAAATACTGCTGTTTAAGCCAAAAGCAGCAGCCTGTAAAAAAAGCTTTAGTCCACATCCTAGTTTTTCCTCAAAAAAACCCCAACAGGCAAACAAACAAACAAACAAAACCTAGCCAACCAACCCCAGACCAGAAGACATTTTGGCCACAGCTGTCAAATGCTATCCCAGCCATAAACAGAACAAACACTTCTTTGACAAAGTTCCCCTCACTCATCAAAAAATACTGTCAAATTGTACTGAGCACACTATATAGACTAAGGCTGATTGCTCCAGAAATCTTCAGGCCCACTGGTGACGATGCAACAAGACAGGTTACAGGGTTCTGTATTCCTGATGTCCATTACTGTAATGCTTGTTAAGGCATTTCTCCTGCCACAGCAGCACACAACTGGTGATTAAAACATCCTTTGGAGAGTATGCAGCAGCTCATTATTACTAGGAGAGCCCCATGGTCCTGCTCTAGAATATTAATTCTCTTCCTTTACCCCACAGGGCTTTTTTTATTAAGAGATTATTCTATTTAACCCCTACAACGTATGTGACAACAACTTACTGCGAGGCCGGTCTGACATACTTGGTACATTGCAGGACATTTCAAGATGATGGCATTCAGCTGGAACTGGACGTCCTCCTCTGTTGCTTAGAAGGATTAGAAAGCCTACTTGCTTACTGAGTAGTCAAATTACCTACAGCAGTTGGAAAACCCACAGGTAGCTCATGGAGACTATAAATGGACACTGCAGCTAGTTGATACAATCTCTTCTTGAAGAATAAGACAGAACATTGTATTTTTGTTGACAGACATTACAGGCAAAAAGAATAGGGTCCTTTCTCAGAAAACATGCTGAACACACCACTGTATTAAGTGAGTTAGCAATTGTTTAATGTTTTGGCTGTCACTATAATGGAACTGAAGATAAACAAGGAACCTCTGAAGTCAGTTGAGTCACAATTCCACTGACAAGCCTTTTGTAAAATTAAGAGTAACTACCTGCTAACACAGAAGGCATTCTTTCTTTTGTCTTGCAAATATGCAAGCAAGAAATACATCAGAGATCAAAATAAACAGAAAGCAACAAGTTCGACAAAGTGTGAACTGAAACAGTACAAGGTGAAGTAAGGAAACCCATGGAGAAATTTAAGAATGAGAACCTCCTGAACTTCACAGCATGAATGGAGAGGGGCAACCACGATGAAATGGACTCGCTAGCAAGCTTTAGAGAATCAAGCTGAACACCTCCCCAAGTTAGAATTGGATCATCTAGTAAAAGTAGCAAATGTTTCTAATTTTAGAAAATGCAGTACCTCAATTTTACATCCCCATAGTCTAGATCACATGATTCTGGACAAGAAAACCAGCCCCAACAAAAAGTCACCTACAATCATAGTTTCCACACATGAACTTAAATTGTTTCTGCTGGCTAACAGCACCTTTGAAGAGGACTGGCTACAGAAATACCCTTAGAAATCCCATAATGTTGCAGATTCAAGATTCTACATACTGCAGCATGCTGCACCATAGCAACACAGCCAAAACCTTTATCAGAGGCTCACTTTTTTCTTTTTTTAAACAGAAATGAGAAAAAATGTTTGCTGGAATCACAAGATGGATACATTTACACAGCATTGTGCAATGTTACACATACAAAAGTAAATGGATCTGAACTAGGATCCTCATCGGAAACAATCTTGCCAATCCTGCTGGCACTGTGTCGACCCCAGATATTATCTGATGTTCCAAGAATTATTCTCAACCTCAAAACTCCCAAATGCAAGGACTAATTTAATATACACTGGTACTCTGGGCACTACAGCAGTGCAGATAAACCTGAGGTTTACTTAAAATTAGACATATTGAGGCAAAAATACCCCCACGTGAAAGGTGAAGATAAACCAAGTCAACAAAAAAGACGCGTGCTAAGACCATAAGCACCAGCCCTATTATTTACACAGCTGCTGCCTGCATAACGAGTGGGAGACAGACAGCTCCAGTCTATACAGGACTACATGCACAGAGGCAGCCGGTCATCCCCTCACGGATTATCACCAAACCTAATCTGAAGAGATTTGCCGTTTATGCGGGTCCTCGTACAACTTTTCAGCAATTTTAAGGTCAAGGAAGTCTCGAAATCTTCTTCTTGCTGCTCCCAACTCTGGGTCTAAAGGTACAGGAGGCTGCTAAGGGAACGAAACCACCCGATTCCTGCCTAACCCTCGCACCTGAAGCATTTCATTTCGCCCAATGCCGGCACCTAAATACACCCGAGAGGACGATGGCAGCATCTGAATTTTCCAGTCGCACCGGCTCACCGGGGAGTCTCAGCCCGCGGGGCGGCCACCGCTGCCCTGCGCCTCTGAGGCGGGGAGAGGGCCCGCGAGGCCGAGCCCTTCCTGCCAAGCCCGGCGGGCCGGTATCCCGTGCTGCCGGCGCTTTTGGCACGGCCGGCCCAGGAAAGAGGAGGGAGAAGGGGCGCAAAGGGGGAGGGCGCCAGGCCTGGCCGTGCGGCCTCTCCCGCGGGGACTCCCACCGTTACCCCACGGGTTCCGCCCTCCGCGGCACGGGGCGGAAAGACGGGGGGGGGGAGGTGGGGGTGAGGAGGGAGAAGGAGAGAGAAGCGAGGGCAGAGTGCGGCGCGCTCCCGCGGCCCCCGCGCACGGTCCCGCGCTCACCCAGGCGCGCCTCCCGCGGCGGGTTCTCCATCAGCTTCTTCAGCACCAGCGGGAAGGCGCCCGCCAGGCCCCGCTGCTCTTGCTGCGCGGCGGCCCCCGCGCTGCCCCCGGCTGCAGTGGGCTCCGGTCCTGCCGCCGCCGCCTCCTGGTGCGCGGCGCGGCCGGGCATGCTCCCCGCGAGCCGGCGGGCGAGCGCGCTGTCAACGGTCGCCGGCGGGCCGCGGCGCGAGGCTGCGACAGACTCCCCGGGACCTCAGCGGCCGGCAAACGACGCGCTCGCAGCGCGGACGGCGCGCGGGAAGGGGGATAGGGCGCATGCGCGGCCGGCTGACGCCTGGCGCGTGCTGCAGTATTCATGAGCGCCGAGCCGCCCCCCTCCCGCTCCTCCCACCGCCGATTGGCCCGCGCCGCTCGGGGGGCGGAGCTCCGCGGGCAGGCCCCGCCCGCCCTGCCGGCGCGGGCACGCGCCCCCCGCCCTCCGGGGCACGTGCAGGGGCAGGCTCCGGCGGCTCGTTTGCATGCCGTGCCCCGCCCCCCCGCCTCCTTCGGGCGCTGCGTCAGCGCCAGCTGCTCCCTGCGCCTGCGCCGGAGGCACCGCGCGCGCCGGCCCCCTCCCTGCGCAGTCAGGCGACTGTTGGCGCTGAGGGGGCCGCGCGGGGGGCCCGCGCCGCCGGTGTCGGCGCTCCAGCCTGCTCCTCAGTACGCGCCTTTGTCCCCACATCACCTTCCTATGTGACACGGAGGTAATCTCCCTCTCTCCTACGTGATGCCCACGGCGGCATGCCCTATATAACGTAAGCGGGAGAAGGGCTTCACTGCGGCTGCCGGCATGGCCGGGCTGCTGGAGTGGGGGGCGTGGGGGAGATGCAGGCTGTCCAAGTTTTCATGCTCGCAGGCAACCCTTGTGATTCTCCAGCCAGAGTCCTCTGTTCCAGCAACAGGGATACTGTGCTGGGTTTTAAGGTTCTGAACATACAAAGAGCGCAAATGTTGCCAAATCCATCCCCAAAGAGCACAAGCTGGGATTTAAGGTCCTGAACATACAAAGGGCGCAAATGTTGCCAAATCCATCCCCAAAGAGCACAGGCTGGGGAGCTTCTCCTGCAGAACAAATAAGCTTGATGAAGTGACAAACGCTACAGCCACAGGCTTTTCCTGTCAGCAGCTGCTGCCTCTTGATGCAGAAGGGCCAGCCGCAGCAAACCTCCTACGTCTAGAGGTATGAGCGGGGAAAGGAAAGGGTGTGCAACCTTCCTGGCATGGTCCCATCCATACTCAGCTGAGCCATAGGTGCCAGGGTGGAGATACATCCTCCTGAGTGCCAGAGGAAAAGGGTCCTCCTCTTCCTCCCAGGCAGACACTCGGGCATCTGCTTGGTTCTGCTGCCCCTCCACAAACCTCAGGCATTTCATTCTAGTGGCAAGGCACAGATTGACCTGACTCTTGCCAATAAACCCTGATGCTCTTTGTGACACAAAATTGGGTCTGGAATCCTCCCCACGTGCCCTAAGGAAAAGGAATGTATTGAAAGGTGCATGGGGTAAATGCTTTCCCCCGTTGCCTTACTGCAATGAGAACCAGGGAATGTCTTTATGCAACCTGGGCAGACAGACAGCTGCCCTACCTGCCAGCTACTTCTCTTGCTGCCTCCTTCACAGAGGACCAGAGTAGAAATCCTGGTGCAACTCCTGTGCATGTGCTGCCTGACAGGGAGCTTAGGAAAGGGCCGTCTTGTGAATACAGGCTGGAAAGTGCAGGTTAATGAATCATTTGTCAAGGCTGATAAATGCAGCTGCAAGAAGCAGGCAGAATAGCTCATGCTCCACTGCCCAGCATGCTCTAGGGCTGCTGCTTGCCCTCCACAGACTCCCTCTGCCTTGCCAAACTCAGCTGGCGGAAGAAAAAAGCATATGCGCGAAAGGGAGATGCCACTTCACACGGGGCAATGAAATACAGATGTCAGACCACACATGAGAGGTGGAACACGCAGCTCACAGCAATGGTTTTCCCTGGGAAACAGCTAGTGGTAGGTGGCAGATAGAGAACACAACCAACTGAGGTCATGAAGGAGCAGTTTCTAGGAACAGAGAGAGGGGATGTAGCCAAAGCAGAGCAGGGTTCAGTTATGGCTGTCATGGTTGCTTTGTTCCATTATTGTTGATGCTGGAGGCCCCTTGGGATGATGCTGTGTCTCAGTACTGTACAGTGCTCCTTCAAGGAACAGCCTCTGCATGTGTTCCCCCCCCCCCGCAGAACTCAATGGAAACTGCTTTGCTGGGTAATGTCCATATGAATAGAGGTTATTAAAACCACTCAGCAGCCTCTGCTTCAAGGCTTTTCCCTTTAGATCAACCACATTCTTCTTCCAGCCCATTTGCACCCACAGTTCACTCTGCTAAGGTTTGTTGTGCACCACCACTGGGTTGTGACTTTGCACGGAGAGAGATTTTAGCCCGTACAGTGTTAGCTGTTTGGCCTGAATGCTGGGGAGCATTCCTGTGGGTTCCCTCTCACATCACCCTGCTCGGGCACCAGCTCTGCCCTGCCAGCTAGGAGGGAGGCTACTCCAAGAGCTTTTCTTTGCTGTCTCTGGGGATTAGGGGCTCAAACCACTGCCAGCAGAAAGTGGGCGCTGCACCATCAGCTCTACCTTGTTGGTTAAGCTGAAATCTGCCTGGATTTTTACAACTTCTCTTTTGCTCTGCAGCTGAGAAGGAAGAGAGGAGGACAATGAGATGTAAGGAGAGGAATGCAGCCGTTACTGCTGGGAGCCTTGTCAGGGCCAGATGATGCAGAATAGCCCAGCTCTGATGCAGCAGGGAGGCGAGAAGCAGCCCAGTGCTAGGCATGGGGGGAAGGACACACACCCACACCTACACCAGCCTCTCTGGGAGGTTTGAATCTCAGAACACATTTCAGACAAGCGGCCTGAGACCCAGCAAATCCAGAAGAGTGGTGTGTAGGTCTGGAGACCCAGGAGGGGTGAACTTAGCTCTGTGGGAAGAGGGCCATGACAGGAACGCTGGTCTGGGGAGGGAGGCAGCATAGTAGGGACAATTCTAAGGATTACAGGAGGTGATGCTGAGAGGCAGGATGGTCCTGGAGCTAAGGACAAAAGTGCCACAAAACAGTGCCCTCAGCAGCCAAATAAGCCACAGTGAGTTAACGCTAAATTATTCCCTCTGCAAATCGCTGATCTCCCCTCTAAACCCCCGCTCCAGTTCTTGCCAAACAAATATATCTTGCCAGCACTCCTCCCTTGGATTAATTCAATCCACTTGGCTGTGGAGCCCAGAGATCCCAGAGAGGCAGCCAAACTTCAGCTTAGCCACAGTGAGGCTCTGCACCATGTGAGCCTCCCTTGGCTGTTACTGCCTCCTGCCAGCCATGTCCACCTTCTACCTGGGTATTGGTCAGCTCAGAAAACATGCCCTGTTCCCCACATGCAGCTTCATACTGTGTGATGTCTAAACACACCCGTCAGTGGATAAAGCCTCAGCAAAGGAGAGAGCCAGCTCACACGTGGCAGCAACAGAGCAATGTGACAAAAGGAGCCCTTAGTGGGTATGGCAGCTACCCCTTGCCCTCCTCTTTCCCACAGGGAGCTGTGCAGGTGCCATAGGGTTCACTATATGCAGCTGCCTTTCCTGCCACAGCAGTAGCCTTTTCTTCCATTGACCTCAGGGCATGAGCAGGGTCCTTCTCCGTATGGTGTATCTGGCTCTTCTGCTCCTGGTCATGCTGCCCCTCAAGACAGCAGAGCTCTCTGCATGCCCTGGTTGCAATTCCCTATGGAAGAGCGAGGTCCAAGCATGTTTGTTTCTGTGAGTTCAACTCACTCATGCCTAGACATGAGCTTGCTGAACCAAGGTGTTCCCACACACCTCCCTGGCACTCGGCAGCAAACACAAAAACACAACAAACAAAAAGCAGCTTGCCAAGAGCTTGTGGCATCGTATCCAAAACCAGACTTGTGTGATGGGCACTTGGAGCACACCCAGCAATGGAGAAGTGGTCAGTTCAGCAAGGGTGAAATGTTCAGCACAGCAGAAGCCCAGACTGAATAACCTCATGGCTCCTTTCCATTTGTTTTCTAGGATGCTGCACAGAAAGCAGGACAGCGCCAGAGTACAGAAGTGCTCTTGCAAAGAAGACACCACATTTGCTGTGTTCCCTACTCCAGCTTCCCACTGATAAACAACTGCAGCATCAAACACAAAGTTTGTACAGAGTCTGTGGGCTGGGCTCCCTGGACAGTCTGCGTCTGCGAAGAGGCAATGTCTGGAGGCTCAGCAGTTATTAACCATGGGACAACCCTAATGGCAAGCTTGGAAGTCACTCCTATTGTGAGCATGGAGATTTGTGCCCAAGCTGCCTCTGTGCACAAAGCTCAGAGTGTTTCCAAGAAGTAGCTGAACCTGGAGATTAAAGGGATCAGGAGCTCAGCACTCTTGATTGATTTTGTAATCAATCCATTGCTGCTGTTTTTACTCCTAGCTGCACAACACACTCCAAGCCAGAATTCCATGTCTGATTTGGACACTTGGGAGAAACACACCCTTGAAGGGCTTGCAGCAGACAAGATCATCTACCCCCTTCTTGCCTTGCAACTTAAGGAGGGGAAAGAGAAATAAAAACAGAAACCCTGCGATGCATTCCCTCAATCCTACCTGTCATCTTGTTGGTCCAGGGTAAGGAGTACTCCAGCAGGGACTTCAGGACTTCCGGGAAGTCCAGGGCAGCAGGGCCCCCGGTGCTGTTGCAGCTTGACATGTCCTGTGCTGAGTCTGTGCCAGCACTGCTGAGGCAGGGCCAGACACCTGGCTGCCAACCCTGAGCGTGGCAAGAAGGGCTGGGGGGCACCCGGAGCAGGCTTCCCAAACTACTCCGGCTGAGAGCAAGTGAGGAAGAAAGAAAGCAGCAGTGTGCCCAGCTGTCTCCACCTTCCCCTCTCCCAGTCTGAAGTGGCCAATTGTGGAAATGGCTCCAGGCTCACAGGGCTGGGCCGGGCTGCTGGCCAGCTGGTTTTACTGGGCCTCTCCCAGCCAATCCGGCAGTGAAGAACTGGGCCAGTTATCTAACTTTGCGAAGGCAGCACCCTTTTCCTTCCTAAGGTGTTATAACAAATGTACATGACGGGGTGGGGGAAGGAAGCAAGCAAGCGCTGTCAGGAGTCCACACGTCAGCTGCAAACACAACAGCAAAAGGATCCTCAGCATGGCTCTTGGAAAGCTCTGAGGAGCTCTGAGCTGTGCAGGCTGCCCCTGTGGAGATGCATACACTGTCTGCATCTGCCTGCTGACTTCATCTGAGATGCAGATAGTGACAGTATTTGTACATCATGCAACAGTTAGTGTGTGCCCCTACTAAACCAACATTGATAACAGCATAAGGCATTTTTCTCATCAAGTGTGGATCATCCACAAAATGCAGAATTTCTTTCTGTAAGTGGCACAGAGTTTCATCAGAAAGCCAACAGCCTCCTCTCAGAGCAGTGATGTAAAGCAAGATAGTTCATGCACCCTGCAGATACTCTAACACCTGGTTAGGTAAGACCTTGCGCATGCAAAGCCCCTCCTTTCCCATTAGTGTAATTTTTAGTATGGAGGGAGAGATTGGAAACAGGAGAATAAAAGTCTGGTCTTCTTTATCAGTGTCTGGCTTGGGAAGAAGCATCTGACACATGCTGGGGGTGTTCTCTTTTGCTGGGTGTGGTAATTAGAGCAAAGTGCCTTTATTTCTCAGTCAGCTCCTGTCCATTTTGCCAGGCTCAGCCTTACAGCACCAGTGTGAGTCAGTAGCAACCAGGTACCCCTACGTTGCTCTGTGAGCCTCAGCTACTGGCAACAGCCCAGCAAAACCTTTCATGGCTCTAAGCATGGAAGTAGCCTGAGCAAAGTCATTAGGAATTTTCTTGTGCCTGAAGTGAAGCATTTTTACTGGCTCAGCATCTGAGGTTTTAAAAAGTGATAGGGTTTTGATCACTCAGGAAGTGCATTTGATTCAACCCAATATAAAACAAAAAGAAAGAATTACCTAGCCAGGTTGAGTGTTGGAAATTTCAGGCTAGCTAGGGTAGTTTCATGATCTAGATCTCAATCTAATCAGGCTCAGAAATCAGACAGTAGATGCTTTGGCAGAATTCTTAATTATGATAGAACTCTTGGGATTTGCCTTGTTGTTTGCTCCTCCCCGTTCCCCAGGGAGAACATAAGAAAACAGCCAGTGATAACCATCAGTGGTGAGGCCATTCAGGGAGAATAGTCCCCTACTAACTCTAGAGGTTCTCCAGCCACCCAAAGCTGGAGCCAGCAGACAGCACCTGCAGACAGCCAGTGTATCCTGGCTGCTGGCAACAAGAGAAATCATTGGATGTCTCCCTCCTGGAAGAACTGTCTGCCAGCCAGGAGGTCCATGTCTTTTCCTGGAATCTTCTGGTCCATACTGGCTGATAACACTAATGTTTGGGACAGCTGCCATCATATATGCCTAGGTAAAGTGATTGGGAGTGTGGTAGCTGCCCAGTGCCAGGTGCAGCTGGACCTCCTGGTTTTGCCCCAGGCTCAAACTTGTCCTGAAAGCTGGAAAAACATCTGATTGCATGTCTGGAGGAACCCAAGGGCTTCACAGCAGCTGCTGCAGCAACTGACTGGCACTTACGGCTTCAGAAGATTAAGTTCACTGAGTGGAAATTCATAGAATCATGGAATGTGTTAGAAGGGACCTTACAGATCACCCAGTCACTTAGCATTTTGGATTATTAGCCTGTGCATCAATCCAAGTTGCCGTCTTTCCCTCAGCCTCAGAAGTGCTCCCTCAGCTCCTTTACAGAGCCACACCCACAGTTTCTGGAGCTGCCTTTGCACTACCTCCCCTCCTACTGGTGTCTTGGAGGGGTCCTGCTGGACCCTCAGATCCAAAACAAGAGATGGTGGCACACCTGGGTGCCTCCTTGGTCAGAACTCCTGCAGATTGTTGCTGTGGATCTTCTACTTGGTGGTGGCACTTGGCTGCACACCTACTTCTGAGATCACCATCACAGAAGGGAACTTAGTTGTTTCTGAAAGCACAGCTCCTGGGGAACCCACCAGCAGTAGTGACACTTGACCAAAGTCATTACTGGTTACTGTTACTAACTGCTGTTAGCTTCCTCTAATGCAATGAAAGCTTGGCTTGATTATCTAATGGAAAGAAAATAAAACCCATTTTTTGTCTGATTTTCTAAGGACACAAAGCTTACACAACAGTATTATCCCTCCTTCTCTGCCTCTTTGCAGACATCCGACAGTGGTTTTTGTTCTTGTACTAGGTCTGAGGACAAATGCACACTCCACTGACAGCTTCCAGGTTTAACTCTTTATTTGTGTAGTGCATTTGGTTTGATAGGGATTTTTTTTCACCTGTGCAGGGCCCAGCAGGCTGAGTTTCACCATGGTCTTTCTCAAAGGATGCTTGCCCTGCATTCCACCACCTTGTCTTTTACAGGGTTGAAATGCTGCTGCTGGTGGCAACAGACATCTACAGAGCAGCAAGAACCCAGAATGGCAGCAGCAGTCCCTGCCTCTGAAGAAGCTGCCCCTTCCCAAGGCAGAGTACCACATGCATACACCTGTGTATGTGTCCGTGTGTGCCCTTCTCCCTACGTGGAACAGCAGTACTTGGATTCCCGAGTGTGCGGCGCAGTTGGGTGGATGGAGGCACCTGCACCTCCCACCTGAAGTGAAAGGATTTCTAAAAACTAGTTCTCCCAAAGAAGTGCCAAAAAGCTAATGAGCTTTGCTTCCCCACCCCCCAGACCCCCCCCCGCGAAGACATCTCCCCCTTCTCAGCATGCTCACGTGGCAGCTCTGCTTCTCTGCACGTGGTCTTCACTTGTGAGGTGCCATTTGCTGGAAAACTAAGAGCTAGGCAGAGAGAAAAGTGAGAAAGGCTCTTGGGATCACTAGGAGTTGTGCTGCCCCCAGCAGGAAGGACACCTAGAGCTGCTTTTATGCATTTTCCTGCTCTGGAAACACTGGAAGCCTGGGCAGAGCTGGCTTTCGGAGATCTCTGAACAAGCCTTGGCAGGAAGTAGGGCCCAGGAGGTGCCAAGAGCAGCAATAAACCAGGGTGTTTAAAGCAGGATGGGGAAATCCAAGGACAGTGATTGCTAGGCCTCTGCCAGGGCCTGTGGGAGACTGTTGGGTGGGACAGCAAGGAAGATACACTCTCCTTTGGCTGCTTCCTTCTCAAAACGAAGAAGCTGGCTGTAAGAACCTCAGCTGTCCCTTGGCTCTCTCTTCCCAGGCTCACTCACCTCCCCAGGGAATGACATGGCTCCCAGCAGGAGCAGGGATCCTGCAGCATCATAGTCCAAGAGGTCAGAGCTTGATGGATTGATACAGGGGTCAGCTGAGCCTGGGGAATACATGTAGGATGGAAGAAAACAACCTGTTCTCCAAGAAGGATGGGCAGCTTGGCTGCTGCTGATCCCCCAAAGCCAAGATATGAATGGTCTCAAACAGGAGAAGATACAGCCTGCCAAGAGCTTCTTTTGAAACACTGCTTCTACTGAACCCCCACGACAGGAGCGTCCGGTCATGCTGCAGTTATACTCAAGCTGTTTGGCTGAGGAAAGATGAGGCCATCTCACTCCTGTGGAAGCAGGACTCTCCCTCACTGCCTCTGAGCTTTGCTGAGGTACAGATGGGGGAGCATGCCTTGGTATTCGATTAGAGAAACTATGCAGCACTTCACCCTTCCCAAACGTCTGCTGGAGGGCCCCAGCACTACCCAAATCCCACAGCTAAGGCAGACAGAGGAAATCCACAAAGAACGAGGGAAATACACCAAAGAGCACCTCCAGCATTATTTTTCCAGTTCCAAGCAAGAAAAATCTACTCTGGCATCTGGGTTTAGAGATTTCCATTCTAGCCCTGGGTAAATATCATTTTTTGAAGGATTAATCCAGCTGGTAATGGATAAATCTATTTCCTGGGACTCTGTGCAGTTTCTGTCCCTCCTGAGGCTCTGAGGAGAAAGTAAGAATTTCTTGGGGTGCTGCCATCCATAAGCTAAACTGCAGACAAGGAGCACCCCTGAAATGGGCAGTCTTGGGAGCTGCCAGCACCAGGACTGCTGCAGTGAGGAAGGAGTTAGAGCTGTCATCTCTCCTGATCTCCTTGCTGCATCTGGATATGCTTTCAGGAAACACCAGAACCTTCTGCTCCTGCCTGGAGGGGGACCCACAGAGAAGCAGGAGGAGACAATCCAGCTGGGAAGGGAGGGAGGTTATTGGGACTGGATGGGCCCCATCCTGTCCCCTCCCATCCTGAGGAGAAAGGGTTGAGACTGGATGACACATGGTGCAGAGCTCTGAGCAATGCCCATGGCTTTCCATGGAGCCCCAAATGCTCCACAGTGTTACCTCCTCTGTGCCCTCCACCCCAGCCAGTGGCCAGCACAGCTCCCCAGGTTACAGCTCCTGCAGGACAGAAGCTCTCCTGCTCTCCATACACAAGACACAACACAACATGATGCTGTTGTTGGTTGCAACAGCTGCAGCAACACAATTAAAAGTGATGACAGTATTTGCACCACCTGCTGTCACTGCCCAGAAACGTTTCCCTATAGTGTGGGCAGACTGACTCAGTCACAGAATTGCCTGGGAATCTTATCTGCAGCTTGCATGCTTGGCAAGGCAAACCCTCTGCCAGGCTGCTGTGTGATGCAGGTCTTTAGGATAAAGCCATTAAAGGTCTTTAGGATAAAGCCATCCTCCTGTCTCTCATGAGTCTTTACCCTGCTCCTCCCAAGCCCCCACTGGACCTGGATCCTTCCAGGCTGAGCTGGGGCTTGTCCCTTTGACTTTGTATCTGCTGAAGTTCCCGTGAGGATCTGAGTACTGAAATCACCACTCCTTTCCCTGCCTCTTCAAAATACAAGTTTATTTTCTTCAGTGAAGAACCACCAGTGAGGAGGGGTTTACACCAAACCTGCAAGGAAAACACTGTCGTTTTTCTCTTCATGCTTTGTCTGCCTCACAGTTTGCTCTCTATTGTACCGGAAAACTACCCTCGCTCTTGCCAGCATGACCTCAATCATCTTTGGAGCATAGAACTAATGCCTCTCACATTGTGTAGATGCACCTTAGAAGTGCACTGCGTCCTCATTCCCTCTGCACTACAAGCTTGTATTCAGGCCTCTCCTCCTTTGCCAGAAGGACGCCAGTCCTCATGTCTGTAGCTAGGCACACGGGGGAGATGCATCATAAATCTCCTCTCCTCAGATCTGGCTGCAGATCACCTTCTGGTCACACCATCAGTTTATGCAGTGGTAGCAGGGTGTCTCCATGGGACCCCCTTGTCTTTGCCACATCTTCAGTTTTGGCTTCATCGGGAATCCAGATCAATCTGTATCGTGATGGATTTGAAAAATTAAGAAAATAGTTTTATTAATAAATGTTTTCACCTTAACCTGTTCCCCCAGATGCAACCATCACTGCACAGCATCCTCTGCAGGGGGATCTGCACAGACACTGCCTGCAACTTGGTGGGTAGGGCAAAGCAGGGAGCACTCTGGTGGGCAAAAGAACTGGCTGACCCAGTTGAACAGAGCAGCCTACACAGTGGAACAACCTCTAAGTGAAGGTGATGACAAGACCTGACTACTGGAGGTTTCCAAACACGGGTTACGATTCTTGATCCTTGGGGGAATGAAAAACAAAGAAAGTCTTAAATACACCTAAAGTTCACAAGAACTATGCACCTGATGGAGAACTGCAGAATCTCTTAATACACACAGATGCAATTTTCCACTCAGCAAGAACAGCAGGAGCTTATACTTAAAAGATGGGAGAAAGCAAAAGCCATCCAATGCTTGAAGTGCTCCCTTTGCTTCCCTTCTTACAGCACGGAAATCTGAAATCAGGACAAAAAGCCTTTGTAGGACATTTGAAAAATGCAAACACACACTGGATCAGGAGAGGGTTTAAAGTGCACACTTTTATTTTCTATTACAAAGGCTAAAAGAAGCAAGTTTGGTTGTTGGGGTTTATTTATTTATTTATTTAAGAACAAAACCAAAAATGTTGTTAAAACATCTACATTATTATCTTGATACTAGACCTTATGAAAGATACTAAGTTCTTTTTTAATAGTAAAGCGTGGTATTCTTAAGTTATATTAATACAAAGACATATTAAAGGACTCGAAATCATTACTACCCAGCTCAGAACTGCAGCATCCCCTTGCTATCTTGGCCTTTCACTTGCTAAAACCCTTCCATTTTTGACATACAGTTTCATACACATTAAGTAGGGTATTTTTTGGTTTCTTACTTCCCCCTGTAAAGGTCAGGTCAGCTCCAACATCAGTGTCACTGAAATCCCTGTCTCAACCAAAGGATTTGGGAAAAGATTTTCACTAAGTCCTTCAGCATCTGACAAGTCCCTGCTCTGTGCAAGTGTGTGTGTCTGGGGTTATTTTACAGGATATGAGATTTTCTTCTAATGTTATAAAATTAAACCATCGCTTGTTTTGTTAATAACCCTCGACTTTGGTTCTGTGCTGCAAAATCTTCTTCTTCTCTCACATGAATGAAGAAAAGAGAGAGTTGTCACAGGGTCAGCAGCCCTACAACGTGTGGTTTGTCTGCAGCTCTGCTACGAGTACATGACGTGCTGAAGAAAACCATCTGGGCTTCGTAAAGCAAGCCTGGGAAGTCAAGTGTGACGCTTCCTGCCCTTTAAATAATATAAGCAAAGCCTTTATCATTAAAGCTTTACTCGCTAGTTAGCAGTATAATCCTCTGCCATCGAGACAGGACTGCGAGGACATCCTAGGGCATTTCAGAAATGTGAACAGGGAAACCTGTCCCATCTCAAAGTTTACACCTGTCTATATAAACCGCTCTCTTCTTTGTTATTTCCCTTTCCCTAACCAAAATAAAAGTCTTCATATTTAGACTGGAGATGCTGCGTTTCCTGGCCCGAGTCCTTTTCCTTTACCCTCATTTAAAAGATTCCTTCGATACCACACACATATAATATTATATAGAGCGATATATTTAATACCTGTGTATATATGCTTTATGGGAGGGGTCACATATATACACACTAAAACAAGTCTGGTGACAAAGTACTGCAACACCACAGACCAGGTTATCATACCAGGGAAAACATAAAGAGATACTGGACGCAACCCCCATGACTGTGGGCCTCCCTCACCTCACACACCTCTCCCTGCCTCAGCCCCGATCCAAACCTCCGAAGCGACAGGGAGAGAGGACAGCGACCCACTCTGTACCCTACAAAGTTACTGTATGAGAAATCACGGCGCAGTGAACACTAGAGTCACACTAAGAGATGCAGGTTTGGTTTAAAATAAAAACACATCCCAATGTTCCACGATCCAGATCATCTTCCTTGGCATCCCCACCCGAGAAGAGCAGAACAAGACAACCTGGGAGCTGATGCCAACCTCCTCCCCTGTCTCCCTCTCTCTCTATGAAGCTGAGCACTTAAGCACAAGGAGCACCAGGAGAAGGTATGACCCAGACAGCTACAGTGAAGAGCAGAGGAGAAAATACACCACCTGACCACTGAAACTGCCACATCTGATGCTGTGCTACCCTCTCTCTGCACAGCACTACAGATCCTTCTCCATCTTGTCCTTCTCCCCACACATGGTCAGAGATGGAAATAGCCACTTCCCTCCCCACCTCTCCCTGTGAGCTGCCTGCATATCATCAGATGTTATGGTCCTGGCTCCTTCCAAACCAGATCTAAAGGTGCTGAACAGCTGGGAAAGGAAGCTCACACCAAACCAGCGACCACCATCCACATTTAAAGGAGAGGAAATAAACTCTGCAGGGCAGTGGTTGAGTTGCCATCCCTGGAGGTATTTTAAAGATGTGCAGATGTGGTGCTTAGTGACATGGTTTAGCGGTGGACTTGGCAGTCCTAGGGTAAACAGTTGGACTTGATGATCTTCTTTTCTAATCTAAACAATTCTAAGCCCAGAGGCACATTCAGCTTAGAGCATCGAGTATCTCTGAAAAGACTCAAACTCAGCATGCAGCTCACTCTGCTCCTGGGCCATAACTATCTCAGTAGAGCTGATGAACCCACCTGGAGGCTGGTTTAAAAAGGTGCAGCTGTCCCCACAGCACCTCCTCCATTTCCACATCTCTCCTGAAGCTGGGAACCCCAGGGATATGGGAGCAGGGAGGGAAAAGGGGGACCCAGCAATGCCAAAGCGCAAAGCAGTTCATGGCCAGATTGTATTTACCACAGATACAGCACTGCCAGCCCCAAGAGCTCTGAGCCTGCTGTCCTGGGAGACTCTATATGAAAAACACATCCCCTACAAATGCTGGGAAGGAGATGTGTTTGTGTTTGAGTGGATGGTGCCATCCATGCATGCAAAACTGCAGAGCACAGCTGCACTGCAGAAGAGAAAAGGAGAAGGAAGCTCAGGACAGGACATGCTTTTTAATGCTTATCGGATAAGACCACCAGAAAGGACAAGGCTGGCATGCAGTGCAGCGCTGCCTCTCACTGCTGCCACTATAAAAGCCAAAACTCCTGGCCCAGAGCTCAGCATCACTGTTTTCCGTGGTAGCACACATCAGGTGGGACAGGAGCGGGTGCATGGCTAGTGCCACTTGCCTTCCAGCACAGTCCCTGCCCTGTGTCACACCCTGGCTGCACTGTGTGCCTGCAAGCACCCTGCGTCAGCTGTGAGGAGCAGGGGGACAGACCCTGGTGCTGGTGAGCATCCTTCCAGCTGGATTCCCATCAGTAAAGCTCTGCCTGTACTGCTCAATGCTGTCCTTTTGAACAGGTCCCCAGTTCTTCTGGCAGGGCAGGTTAAAATGCAGCTCTAAGTAACCAAGAGCAAGAAGGGAACCCCATTACCTCCCTACCTCCCTTCAGGACACAAGGCAACACAGAAACACAGGCTCCTTTTGGTTACAGCCTTCCTCCTAATACTGCTGCACAGATTGCAGTGACGCGGGGTGTGCCACAGTCTCCACTACACCTTCTAGATGCCTTCAGTCTTACTGCTACCAATCACACCAGCCAAAAAAGCAAACCAAAACCTGTTGCGCATTGAGAAAGACATCTAATGAGGAGTCACCAATTTGCTTTCTGAGAACAGTCAGCTGAAACAGTCATAAGTCACCTACAATCCAGTTCCTGCTGTTACAAGTGGTTTTATTACTTTGCTGCTCTTAGCTGTAGTCTTTATACCACACAGCTGTTATTTCAGCACCAGTTGATGCCTCAGGCCAATATAGACAGCAGAAGCTTAAGCCTACATGTTTTAAGCCAGATCTAGTGGTTTTCCCTCTTTGCATCTCAATTCCTAATTTTTCTGGTACAGAACTCCCAGGAGAGCAGGCCAGCCGCAGCAGTGTTAAGTGGGGCTTGCTCTGCAGCACTGAGAAAAGGAGCACATGAACTTCATGGTCACCTTTTCACCAGATGTCTGGCCCTTCCTCTCAGCTTTGTCCTCCAGACCTCTGCAGCCACATTCTGAGCTGAGGGGCAGAAGAATGATACAAGTAGTTCTCCAATTCGCAGCCCAGTCCAAACTGGATTCATTCCTTTGAATGAAGGACAGTGAAAACAAGAAGATGAAGAGGAAGGAGAATTTGGAGGGAAAGAAGAGAGAGGAAATGGATCACAAACTTGGTGAGCATGGTGTTCGCTGGCCAAGGAGAATCAAATTCACGATTTCATTCACCACTAATAAATCATCATCTCATAATCTTAAAACAAAAGAAAAGAAAAAGTTCTCTTTGCGAGACACAGGCCTCGCTCTCCCTGCTACTGCCACCCTTGGAAAACCCACCCTGTGTTTCTCCAGCTGACAGGCTCCCTCCTAATCCCTTACTATACTCCATCCCGCAATAGGAAGTTGTATTTCCCAAAGTCGTCATCCCTGGGGCAGAGCAGCATGTCCTTGCGGGCTTTGGCCAGTTTCTGCTTGAGCACTTCCCTCCGGTCCAACCACTCTGTCAGCTCATCCTGGCCGTGGGCAAAGCGGCATTCCTCTCCTTCAGGGCAGGTCTTGCTCTTCTGGAACCTGCTGGCACAAGGAGCACGATCAAGAGGGCACCCCTGGTACAGGGTTTTTTGCTCCCCATCTGGGATACTCGCTTGGCGTATCAAAACATGCTGCCAACTCTGCTTTCTAAGGGTGAAGTTATTCTTCTAGAAATCCATGCGCAGCCAGGGAAGGCAACATGGAGGCTGTGCAGAGAAACAGAGCAGCAAACAGAGCAATGTCTATCGAGGGATTTAGTCAACAGAACAAAACAGTGTGAGCTGGAACTGGACCAGCAGGGATGAGGAGAAACCATCACACAACGCCATGTGGTAGCCATGAGAGACAGAGCCTTCTCTTGAACCAAAATGGCACTTCTAACCATCACAAGCCTTATGAAGACACCTCAAGGCACTGATTTGGAGGGTGCAAAGCATTCAAACCACTTAATAAAGCACCTAGGATTCCCCCAAGCATCAGGCCAAGCAGACTGTCCAGCAGCTGGAGAGCCAAGAGCATCCTGGCTACAGAGGGCACAGGTGCAGACGTGAAATCCCCTCTCCTTTTCTAAAGACGTGCTTGGGAATGTATTTTTGCCACTCAGTAGTGTGGCTGAGCATCCCTGGGATCCAGCTGCAGCCTCACTGTCACCCAAGCCTGCCAGTCGCGCTCCTCCTCCAAGCAGAAGTCCCTAGGGACTCTGTGAGAGGAGGAGGAAAGAGTGAAGGAGGAAGAAGGATGAGGTCCCTGAGCCTGTTGCCCCATCCCTGCAGCAGCAGCACAGAGGGGAAATGGGACAATGGTACCTTTCGCAGAGCCGGAATTCACCCATGGGGAAGCGGTAGTTCCAGCAGCTGGAGTCACTGTCCGAGGTGAAGACCTTCTCCTTGTGCTTCTCTGACTGGATGTGCTGCTGCCACTGCTTCTTGCTGTTGCTGTTCTTCCCACAGAGCCAGCAGTGGTAGCCCATCTAATTGGTACAGACAGGGCAAAGGGCCAGTCAATCCATGAACAGTCACACCCATTGGCCTTCCCCATGCTGGCATTGCCTCTCCCTCTCTCTTTCCAGAGCATCCTGGAAGCTCCACTCAGTCTAAGACCTCCCATACTTCCCTGCCATGTTATCTTTGGGACATCAAGCTGCTGTGAATGGGGAGCAGAGGAGATACTCTGTCAACATCTACCCTACGCCTCCAACAGGCTTAGAGAACAGTTCACTGACATGGTCCCCATGCCCCTGCTGATGGCACCCAGGAGCACAGACAATGCAGGACTCTTCATACGCCATTCACAACTCCTGGCCTAAGGAGACATATCTGCCTCTAGTTTTCCCAGGCCACTGTGCTCCCAACCCAGTTCTTCTCTAAGCTTCTCCACCTTTTCCAACAGGCCAGCAATGACTTTGCCAGCTTTCCCAGGAGCCGGCAGGAACCTTGTGGAGAGGCTGAGCCTACGTGAAAGGGAACCTAAGGTAGACTTCTACTGACTGGAGGATTAACAGAAAAGCCATTGCAGAGCCTTACTGATGCCAGGTCAATCTCTTTCCACCTCATCTATGCTGCCCTTGCTGTGCTGCTCCAAGCTGCCCATCTAACCTACATCAGCACAAGCTCTTTCCCACAAAAGCAGCGCAGTGTCTGCTGGCTCACACCTGGAGTACAGGAGAGGGGCAGGCTGTCAGCACCAGGAGGAGAGGTAAAAGACAAGAGATGAGCTGATTACCATGATGTCAGCATAGTCGGTGGGCATCTGGATCTGTTTCTCCCCTTCTCGCGAGGTGAGTGGTGTCCCCTCTCCAGGCTTCCCAGGATTGTGTTTCTTCAGCCACATGTCATAGGTCTGCTGCATATCTAGTACTGCACAAAGGTGACCCATGAAGTCGCTCAACCTCCCGCACCATGCACAAACTACAGGACAAATGCTGGGGCAGCCCTTCCATCCCCTCCCCTGTCCTCTGCAGCAGCACCAGCTGCCACACTGAAGGTTTGGGAGGCCCCATGTGACCTCCTCAGATCAGACCCCTGGCGAGAGGAACCAAGTTCACACCACGCCCATGTGCGGTAGGTATCTTCTGCGAGTCAAGTGGCAACCTTGACAGCAGCTACACAAAGTGTTCAGGAAGGAAGTGCCCCAAGATCTCCATGGACTTCCCCCACCAGCTGGTTCTCCATCAGGCCTGATTCTGCTTGATTCAGCAGACATCTCACTCCAGCCAGGGAGCTAAGGCAGGGGCTGGATTCAGACCAGTCCCTTTCCACTAAGCCCTTCATCCTCAGCACTAGAGAGGGAGGAGAGCCCTTAAGCAAGCTGGCCACAGGAAACACTGGGGAGGAGAAGAAAACCCAACAATAGCTTGCACCAAGTTCAAAACCTGCCCAGAGGAGTGCAGTAGATGCCTCTTGGTGCTTTTGTTTTAAAAGCCACTCAGCACACTAGTGGAAAGGGAAATTTTGGGTGGAAGCTTTGAGTGCACGTCTCCTTTTTCTCCTATTTTCTCCTGAGAGAGGCTATGGAAACAAACGTTTGCAGCACCAACGTGATGCTGTAAGTGTGTTGGTAGTGATTTAGTCCTCTCTAAAGGGGGTAATTGAGGAACTCGTGGCAATTTGGGATAATGAATGCAAATTCCCCCAAACTGAAACAACTCTTGTCATTTGAAGATTCACCTTCCTGCTTGAGAAAACACACCCAGACTGGTCTGATGTGCTTTAAAGGCCTCAACAACAAAATTACTTGGACTGCAACAAGTAACAGCGTCTGGCTGGCAAAGACTCTCCATCCAAGGCAAAGACTGAAAAAACTCCGGGCATGCCTGAAACTCTCCAAGCTTTCCAGCATCTCCCAACAGAAATAGGTGAGCACCTGGACAACTGGGCCTTGCAAAGAGAGTCTCTTCCCAGCTCACTGTTGGTCTGAATAAACAAGGACTGCTGCCAGGGAGCTGGCTGTCCAGAACATGGGTAACCCCACAGCTATCCCACAGAAGGTAAGCTGAGAGCCTCCATAATTAATTCCAGACAAGCCACTCCACAAAGGCACCACCCAACAACATTCTCATTTGGGATCTCAAATCCATTCCAATGAATACAATGCCATGAGCAGCGAGTGCCACAGCCCAGGAGCAAGGGATAGGAGCAGAAATGAACAAGAAAGCTAGGGCAGATACAAGACAGGCAAGAAAGATAGAGGAGCAGCTACAGGTCAGGACTGGTGCTTTGGCAGAGCTCCATATGGAGCCAGGCCTGGGACAGCAGAGGCAACTGGAGGGACAGCACAGCATGGATTCAACAAGCTGCATAAAGGGAGGGCAGCAATGGAGCAGTGCAAGACATGGGACCAGTGTGCACTAGTCCCAAAGTGAGGGACTCAAGATGTACATGTATGTTGAAGAAAAGAGCAGCTCTAAATTACGATAGACAGACCCGCCCCATAATCTCACCAAAGCTCATGGTACAGCTCTGTCCAGCTGTGTCTGCTGTCAAGAGTACATCTTAACAAACCCTGCATCCATTGCTCAAATGCCCTCTTCCCTCTCCCCAGACTTTCTGGTCTATCTTTCCCCCACTCACTTTTATTTTCCTTCATGAAGGTCCACATGTCTCTCTCCTCAGGGCTGTGGGCGAAGGAGCAGTTGCCCACATACTGGCATTTCCTGCCATTTTGTGCATGGATACACAACTGGTGAAAGAGAGCAAAAGTCAGCATCTGCACACACTCCTTGCTAAAGGGGAAAGTGGATTCAGAAAAACAGATGGGGCATTAAACTGCACACAGGAGAGGTTGCAAACTGGACCCTCCATATGTCATTAACTCATGCTTCTTTTCCTCAATGATGACACGAAGGGTAAGTTTTCCCTATAAACATGGGCAGCTCAGTTCAGCCCCTGGCCTCTCTCTTTGTTGCCATTTCCACAGGTGACTGGGTGCAGGTACACTTAGCGCTGGCCCTGGGTGAGGCAGCAGGGAGCAACCTGGATGGACCCAATGTTGTCTCCTGCTGGTCCCAACAGCTGCTCCGTTCTCCACCCATTTCCAAGTGGGTGAAGAGTGGCCTTACAGGTTGCTTAGATCACACTATTGTGCACACAACTCTACCTCACAGCTACCAGCAGCATCATTGCCAGAGAAAATGAGCAGCTTTCTGAGCATCGTGTTTACTGATGGTTCCTTCTCTTCCAGTCCTGTCGCCAGAGAAGGACATCAGCGTGGACACCAGCTTGCCCATTCAAACTGGGGGAGAAGAGACAATGCTGCTCCTCTCTGGCTGGGGCTCGGTGGGAGCTCAGGCAACACACACTCAATCTGCTTTGCTGCACGATCTGTGACTCACCTGCTGGCCTTGCTGCCTACTGTAGCAGCTGTAAATAGCTCTTGCTCCCCTACACCAGCTTCTAGCAACTGCCCTACAACTGGAGAGTGCCCAAGGCCTTGTGTCTGCTCATGGACTAGGGAGCAGCAGATCCCATAGGGTAGGGGGGGAAGTGCCTTCTACTTTCAGGGAGGAAGAAAAGGAGAGGAAGAGAGAAACTATCAATTGCCGTATCTGGGTCTGGGGATGGAGGCTGGATATCTGTAGTTCTCACAGAACATGGCTTTTTAGCCGAGTTCTTAGTTCTGCTCTCAAAATACATTATGAGCCAGTTTCACAATCTACAGCAGCACAGCCATAGAGGCAAGCCCCTCTCAAGTGCTCCATTTCACCTCTCACCCATGTTGAGAAACCCCAACCTAAAGTGAGAATCAAATCTCATTCCCAAACCCCATGCCATACACTTCTTGAGATGGTGACTGCATTAATATCAATGTCAGAAACTCCCATATGTGTGTAGAGTGGTTTAAAGAGGTGCTGCTCCTCTTTCTGCTCCACTCTTTTGCTGGATGTGTTTGAAATCTTGCTGCCATCAGTCTGTCCTTGCTTCCCACCTCAGCCAACATGTGCTTGCATCCCTGCCAGGTCTCCAAGGGACCAGCCCTTAAAGCACTGCACCATGGTGGGGGGGGGGAGAGGAAGGGGCACCTGGCTGTGCCAGGCATGTTGCTTACATCATACTGCTGTGGGAAATTGCGGATGGAAGGCAGTGGTCGGACAGACACCCACTTCTTCTTTGCTTTGGACATCACTAGCAGCACACGACGTTCCTTTGTCCAACTGAAAACCAGAGAATAAATCAAGAGAGGCAAAGGAAGAGCAGAACAAAGCTTTGTTTTCCTCAGGGACTCTTAAATACTGACAGATGACCAGATCCTCCTGTCCAGCTTGTCCTTGCACTATCCAGCTATTCCTAGCCATGCACATCTGTGATAGAAAAACCTCAAGAAGAGTGTTCAGGAGGATTTCTCCTTCTATGTGCCACATGTTTCCTGGAGCATCTCTTCTCATAAAGTCACTAAAGTCTCCCTCAAGTCTCACAGGGCATCCCCAAGGTCTACTAAACAGCTGCTTCCCACCCTTCTACACAGCCAAATCTTGTGCAATCAGATCCATGAAAAAAAACTGGGAATATTTTCTGCTTGAAAAGTGTAGTAGAAATGCAAGTCATTACAAGCACTGTTTTATGAACAAGTGCCAGGAAGTACTAATTCTCTTGCAGCTCCAGCACGCGATCACCAGGAGATACCCTGGGCAAAACCTCAAGCTCTGTTCAGCAGCTACACACAGAGGTGTTGTCCTTCCCATTCCGGGAAGCTATCCTCACCTGCTCACTTCTTCCAGCAACTGCTGCCTCTGTCTCTTGTTCAACAAAGGGCTTACATTTGCAATAGGATGCTGGACTGTGCCTCTGCGGCTTGTGCTATGGGATGTGAAGTCCTATAAACTCTTCTATCCTATCATGCCAGGCTGCCTAGGTGAGATGGGGCACAGTTTCCATGACCCAATTGTGATTTCTCAGGAGATATTCCTCTTCTAGGGGGCTTATAAAGAAAGACGGGGACAAACTTTGTAGCAGGGCATAGAATCACAGAACAGTTAGGGTTGGAAAGGACCTTAAGATTATCTAGTTCCAACCCCCTCTGCTATGGCCAGGGACACCTCACACTAAACCATGTCACCCAAGGCTCTGTCCAACCTGGCCTTGAACACTGCCAGGGATGGAG
>WYDI02025215.1:0-13276 GCA_009867235.2 Psittacus erithacus | reverse complement strand
GGACTGGGGGGGTGGGGGGAAGGACAGGTTGTGGGGGGAAAACAAGCAGGCTACATGCTTTGTCTAATTTACGACTAGGCTTAAACCACGGCAGGCCTCATCTAAATCACAGGAGAATCTAACAGGTCTTTGGGACTTTCTGTTTTAGGTGGCATGTTTTGATTCTTCATTTTATTAAAAGTCACATTCTGGGATAAGGACTGTAACAGCCTGGGAAAGTTTAACAAGTTGTAATTTTCCTCCAAGAAGGAAATCATTAAACTCTACCTACATACCTGGCTACATGCTGTACCAGATATGTGATTCCTCAGAAAATCCTCCTGACCAAGGTAGAAAAAGAATCTTGTAAAAATTAGATTTGTTGTCCGTTAACACTGTATTTTACATTCAATTTTCTTTTGTCACATTCCAAGAAAGCAATTATTTTTGCATGTACAGACACAATGCTCTTTTTGAAGGCCTTGGTCTCATATTATTGTCCATCCTTTTAGATTTATTGCCTCAGTGTCAAAATAAGATGGCTGTGCCAGCATTTTGAGACTCAAAAAGGCCTCCTGCTCCACAGAATACAAATGTTAGTTCAAAGAAAACCTTTGGTTGCATTTATGCTTTGAGAAAACAGAATTTAAAATCTTTGAAACACGTTTAAATTTGAAGATGGTTTACTGACAATATCTGTCCAGTTACACCATTTACCTCATTAGCTCCTGAAGGTTAGCAACATGGAAAACACACCATTGTGGTCTAAAGATTAGTAACAGGTGAATCTAAATAAAAATATAGTTAACATAAATTTTAATTTGGTAAATCACCTGAAGTGTAATAATTTAGACAAAACTGATGGAAACTTCCAAGTGTTGGAGCCCAAGTAGTTTTCTGTTCTGCCTGGAATACATTATGGAAGTGATATTGGCAGGTGCATGTAGAAATGCTGTAAGAATATTTTTGCAACTCTTAAGCTTCACCAATTGTTCTATTTTTTACTGAGACAGAATCACAGACTATTTTTGCTGTTGGGGTGGTAATCTGCTAACAAGCAAGCACGGTTCCCCTCATCAGTTATGTTTGCTCAAGATGTTTATCCTTTTTGTTTGCAAACACAGCAATGTTAATGAAATTTTCCCATCGTCTGTGCTTAGTATTTGAAGCCAGAAAGAACTGTTCTACAAGCATGCATGAAAACCTTTTTTTCTGTTTCTATGAGACCAGCATTTATTCATATTGGATACACTAAGACATTTCAAAGAAATCCTTCTATTTTCAGCTGAAATCCATTATTACTGTATATAACAAATTTTCTGAACTAAAAAAAAAAAAATTAATAAAATAAGACAAATTATTACAAACTGGCAAGTGCTCTTTAACTGTTCACAAAGGAGAATAACAGCTGTGAATATCAAGCAGAACTCATTGAAAATGCCCCATAATGTACAGAGTTTACAGTAAAAAGTGCTGGAGGAGGGTTGTACAGGGCCAGGGGGGAGAATACTCAGATACTGACCAAATCCAAAACATATTTTTGCTTGCTGCAGTATCTTTTAATTCTGTCTACATCACCACTTGTAAAAAATTCTTTGTTTGAAATGTATTGCACATATGAATGGATTTCATCCGTGAACACTGTAGGTTAGTGCTTTTCAGTTTTAACATGTGAATAAGGCGTTCATGCATGACACAACCTTGCAATGGACCCATGCTGAAAACACAGAAGATTTGTGTTCTTAACCCTGTGATTTGAGAACAATAACTGTTAATGTAACTCACTTAACTGTATTGCTTTTGGTTGAAGATAATCTTGGTTACAGCCAAAGGGCACTATTAATACTCTGTAGAAATGACTAAGACTTTAGCATCTGAATGTTGTAGAGAAAATAGAACTAATTAGCACTAATTTAATTCTAAGATTAAAGAAAAATAATTTTTTTAATTTTTAATTTAAGATAAACTATTTTACTCAGAACAAAGAATAAGTACTTTTTCCAACTAAAAGGCATTTTTTATTTTTGCATTATTTCATTAATATGGGAATTATGACCCCATTAAAGATCAAATAGTAAGCATTTAATTATTGACAGCAAATAAATTTTTAATAAAGATACAAAGGTTTTTCTGTATAAAAGAAAGAAAACAGAGTACCTCTGACCCAGAAACTCATAGAGGACCTCACTCCACTATATAATCTATAACCTAATTTTTGAAAGGATAGGTTCACAAAAGGACATGTCATTTTTCTTTCTTCTGTACCACAGAATGAGGTACGGTAAGTATAATGTCTGTGAAAATGCTCCCCAGAAGTACCCCTGCTCTATCTTAATCATGCACTTAAACTAAATAATACATTGAATATGTCATAACCAGGAGGACAGTCATGATAAAAAGTGATTTAACCCCTTTTTGCTCTACAAAATAATACTTTCTTTTCTTTACCTTGGGACTAGTTGTCATTTATAATTTCTGACCAAGGGAGACATAATGGATTTACAATGAAACCCTGATGCTTTTGCAAGGAGCACGAAGATGCAGAAAATAAGCACCCATTACATTAGCAGACAAAAAGATGTTTTCACTAGAATTCTGATGCTGGCAAATAAAGGCACTGTTTACAGGTTCTGAAAGCATAGTTTCTGGCTAATCATGATTCTTCAAGGTAAAAATAAAGTGAACATTTTCTGAACCTTCTGATGCATCACATAGAAAAAGATTCAATATGACTTTTTCCAGCTTTGCATTCATATTCAGAAGGGGCCCAAATTCAAGAGGCCAAATCCAACTAGTCACTACCAAATACTGATATAAATTGCCTAAAATAAAATTATCTATAAAATGAATTATCTATCTTACGTTAAAACAAACAAACAAAAAACTGAACAAATGCAGGAATTGGCAACTTACGGCTTTAAGAAACTCCTCCTAACTCTTTTCCCAAATTACGTCTTTTGCCACCTGTAAGTCTCATCAGAACATTAGCATCAAGGAGGAAAGGTATAAAGACTAGCATACCTGTCAGAAGCCAAAATATTTACTAAATTATGGAATCTATTTAGTCTTTTCATAGTTTAAATGAAATAGCATTTTCTTGACAGATGAGCAAATTTCAAAAGATTCTGTGTTAAGATTCAGTTTAAACAACCCATGTACTAGCTGAGTTTCATGAATTTGTAAAAGTGGGTTGAAGTTCTCTCATGCACTGTTTTTATTCAGATTCCTCAGACTTTCTCAGACTTTGTCTGAGATTCCTCAGACAAATAGGGAGAAGTAAGTCACATGAACATTAAAAAAATACCTCTTAACAATTCAGTCTAAGTCAGTTTACAAAGCATAAGATGTGGGAAGCTGTCCCATTCCCAAAGTGCTGGTAGGAAATTGGCAGCAATCGCATGCATGTAGCAATCACGTAAATATTCTTCATTTTGTGTCTGGCACTCAGATGCTAGCAGTATCAATACCCCTCATTTTTGCCTGTGTTTCACAAACCAATTAAAAAAAATGCAAAAGAAAGTACTTTTCATATAATGTATTTCTCATACAGTACGTATAAACTTCTGCATGTACAATGGTCAGATTTACAGTAGCATAGCCATGACACACATGCTTTCAGTGTGCTTTCTAACACCAAAAAGGTGGAGGCACCAATACCACTTTCAAGAATATCCAGAGCATTCACGAGTAAAAGCAAACATTTTGGAGGGAATGTGACTGCTTGAGGAAACCAGACCAGAAAACTGGAAATGTTTTAGCCTGACTCTCCCTATTGTAAAATTCTGTCAGATCTTGTGAAACATATGGTGCAGGCTACTGCTCAAGGACAGGGTAACAGATACTCTAGGATTTGGACCAAGCCTAAAAGACCATTTAAAGGTAATATTTTAGGGCAGGTTATTCTGATCTCCCAGACCAGGCAAACTGCAACTCAGCAACATCTACTTTATTGGGAACAAAATTAAGCCCCCGGTAACCACTTTTGAAAACCCTTTGTAATGAAAATTTCAAAACAGCATTGTTACCATCTCCTAATGTTATAAAAATCTGTTTGATTCTTATGGTTTTTATAATATGGTATGGCTTTTTAAAGTGTAAAATATAGCTTATGATCCTTTCTTTTGTTTTGCCTTTCATGCAGGTGGAGTCTTTTTGGATATTTACAGTAACATGACTATTATGCAGACAGCTTCTCAGCCTGTTTGCCAGGGCAAGGACAGTAACTCTGGGATAACACTTCCAGTGCTAGGGCTTCCCAGTAATGTTAGAATTAAAATAAATCATGGATCCAAAGCAGAGCAGCATAAAACTGAGCACCTATTCAGATATTATGTATTCAGGGAAAATGCGATGTCTTCCCAGATTCAGGTGTGGAGTACAACAAAAGTTTTTACTAGCAAAACATTATAAGAAATTTGTGTGAATTGAACCTACACAGATGAGAAGGGCTGCTACCTGAAGCCTCTTCAGAACATGACCCAGCTGCTGACAAACACCAGAGAGAAAGAAGCAGTATCTTCCCTTCTAGTTTCATTTTCTCTGCTACATTTTCTTCTCAACACCTTTTACCAAATCTGTGTTAATTTTAAATGCAAATAAGGCACCATTCTGCTTAGCTGTGAAAGTTTCTCAACAATTTATAGGAGCCCATGTAAAAAACATGGTTGGTAACTTCATTGCCAGTTTTATGATACATTCTGTCCTTAAGCAGAACAAGGACAAGTGCAGTCCATTCCCTAAATATTTCCACATCACAGCTTTTGTAGATGAACGGTACATAACTAACTATCCAGTTCAGGCTTCTCTGAATTTCCAACTTGTTGGAGAGGGCAGAAGTCACTAAAACCATCTCACCTTGGATGCAAGAAAAACAGTATCCCATCTCTTCCCTTAACCAGCCTCTGACACAGGCCAGACCCACCTACTTCACAGTGAAACCTGGTTATTGAATAATCTGACTCAAAATTAATTTGTGCCAATAGCTAGATGAACTTTGAGTGGAAATGAGAACTTTGGAGGTGATATAACCAGCATGTTTTGAATATTTCTTAACATTAGCAGACCATTAAAAAAAAAGCCATCAAAACTTGCTAAATTCTGTAATTCAGTGGCACCTTTTATCAAGGAGTTCTGCCAGGGAACTAAGTGAAAATATTTTGTCTTTTTCAGTTTTGAGTTTGCCTCCTTTTCATACTGTTGAATATTTTCTTCTTTTAGTGTTAAGAGAGCAGTAGTGTTCCTGATCTACCTTCACTATACTAGTCATTCCTTTTGATCCCTTTATAATATTTCTTCTTATTCATTCTACTCTGAAATAAAAAGGTTTAGTATTTCCAGTTTCTTTTCATACTATTCTTGTTCCATAACCCCAATTATTCTTGTTTTCCCTTTCAACACCCTGTTTATTTCTTTCATATCCTTTTGAAGTGACTGTGCAAGTAGAACTAAATATTTATTCTAGAAAAAAATAACAGATCTTTCTTGAAGGTATTAGACTAGGGTTTTTTTTTATTTTATTTATCACCAACCTATTCTTTACACAAGCTAATATATTCTGCTCCCTGGTGAACAGCATCCTTCAACAAGTCTGCTGCCTTCTGATACTGCCCTTCAAGAAACAGTATAAACCAAATTTTATTGTCCTCCAAGCCTTTTTCTCTTAAAATGATTAAAAAATCACTGGGTAAGAAGCTAATTAGAGCAAGGAAAAAGCTTGATCAAAACCCTTGGCAAACAACCAATTTCCATTTCTTTTCATGGGCTAGAGTTTGAAGTTCTGATGCTAAACTTTCAGCATAGTCCTATGAGTTACTTCATACTTTTTATCAGTATTTCAAGGATTCTGTCTCAACCAGGGATGTTTTAAGTAAGCTGATGTCTGGCTGGTTTGGAGCAGATGAGAAGACTTTTGGAAGTAGTTTTCCTTAGAAAACAAAATAACGATTCTTTAAGAATGTTAATCTAATAACATGCTGCACCCCTTACTTCTTCCTGATGGTTTAATTATTAGTAACTCAGTGCAGTTCATTAGGGACCCATTGTGCTGCTGTTGGCGAAACAGAAATGTCACTACATGTTAAATAATTAAAAGCAGTAAAACAAACATTATCTTTTGAGTCCTGGATTTATAAATTGCTGTTAAGCATGCATTCCTTTAATCAATAACTACTTATCTACTTTGGTTTAGTGACTAACGAGTGTAAACTCATTCCTGCCGTCTTAATTATGATTTGTTGTTTTCCCAGTTCTTCCTACAATAACTACAGATATTTTATTTCATTTTGTTTTTACAACAGAGTGTAAAAGTGAGCAACAACTTATGCATCCAACAAGTTCTTGAACAGTACTAGTCTATGTTTCCCCAAGATAATAATTACATTTTTTCCCTTTTCTGGTGGGTCAGGTATTTCTAGAGGACCAAATCCTGTACTCTTTACTCAAATAGAAGATCTGTCCATGCCACACTGGTCCTGCAGCACTGGAAATGGTTCAGACCCAGTCCAGAGCAAATTACAAACTTTTCTTAATGTCCTTTCCAACCCTAACTATTCTATGATTCTATAAAAAGTTCAGGGAGAAACAGCAGTGAAAGGTTATTGAACAGCCTTACACTGCTTATGTGAAATAAAGTAATGGTCCTGATGGGCCAAATCCCCCCAGATTTTGCAAAGATTAACTTCTACTCACTAGCAGTGGGGCCTTGGTGCTAAAATAATTCTGTGCATTCAGTCCTCAGTTCCTACGGCTGAAATTGTTACACCATGTATGATATATTTATCACCAACCATGACCATTATTGAGCCCTGGTACAGTAAAGACTGAACAGGTACAGTCAGACTTGGAAAACTTTGCTAACAGGCAGAATTTTTTTAGACTGGAATAATAGCAGGAGGGGTTATTCTGTAACTGAATATCCTCATTCTGATTGTTTTTCTTTTTAGTTTTACTATATCATGGGAGTCTTGTCAAGAAGTTTTGCCAGCCCCAGATAGAAGCAGACATAGTGCATAATGAAAAATGAAAGACAGAGTACACCTAACTTTTAAAAATTGTTACCTCCTACGTGAAAGAAATGCCAAGTGGAGAATAATGCCTCAGTTGCTGGATTTGTCACAACTTGGAAGAAACTTTCAGAACCGTTAAGACTCTGTCACTTTCACATTACAATTTCAAAACAGAGTTGGACATGTGTGTGCTGGATTCTGAAAAGAAGTAAAACAGTAAATCATCATGGAGGCATTTGTATTGCCATATTTGCAACACCCACATTTTAAAGCTAAAGGCAAAGCACCATCTTTTTCCTTCAGAACTGACTTTTTAATAATTAACCAAAGCAGGTGGAGTGCTGCCACACAACAGCTAATGCCAGTGCACACTAATTATTCAAATCCTTGGAAAGAGCATACTTAAATTAGCCTGCAGTTACATCTGCCTTGCCTGTTGAGTCATCTTGTAGCTTCATCCAGAAAGCCCATATAACTCAGTTCCCTTTCAGCAGAGGGCAGGTTAACTGTGATAAGAAAAGGTAGGTGTGACTACAGGAGCACAGCAGCATAACCATGGGAAGTGATAAAAGCATTTCAGGTACTAATATGAGGGCTATTAATTGCCTGACCTGACTTGAGCAGCTCTCTTCAGAAGAGTTTAGTTGCAGAGATTAATGAATAAAAACCAGCAGAATGTAAGATCTGTGAAGGGAAGTGCAGTCTCCCTGCATTTATTGCTTTAGGAGAGTAATCTAATATACCAGAGTGACAAAAATTATTTCTTTAAACAGCCCATTTCAAGCTAGTTTTCACAGCTACTTCTACACTTCATGCTTTGTTTTCCTTTATTAGGTCTCTAACAAGCATGACCTCTGAATTTGTCTTCTGTTCAGACCCAAAGTACCTTTCCTTCACTCCAAAGCGTAATTACATGTGACATAAATAGATAACACATAACTGTGGGCAGACCATTCCTGTGGCCTTAGCTCGATACCGATTACAGTGCATCTCTTTGCATAGTATCTCAAACTAATCAGGTTTGCATTGCCAGTACCTTCAGTCTGCCTTGCAACACAATGATTTTTGTGTTTAACCATTACAGCAAATGAACATAAGACAAACTTTCCCTATTAAAAGGGAAAAACTCAAGTAAAGACTAAAATGAAACACCAATAGTTACATTTATGTTCTTCGAGGGAAAAGATGGCAAGAAGCCAAAGAGTAATAACAACCTAATAGGAGCTAAAGGGCCCATCAAACTTGAGAGAGTTCTGCTGAAATGTACTTCAGCACTGGCACTTACACAATCCATACAATGCATAATAACAGTATAGGTCCCTAACTGTGGCAAAGAAAACAAAGTAATTTCTTATGCCTGTCTTCAACAGGCAGCTAAAACTGGCAGGTCTCTTCTTTCCATTTTACATAATGGTTCAGTGGATGACAAATAAATTTTCAATTGCATTGTCTTCGAGGTAAAGCTTGCTTTTTGTTTGTTTGTTTCTATGTAGCAAACTATACATTTATAAAAAACAAACAGTAAATGGGAAAGAAGGAACAGCACAGGGAAGGCAGAATGAGTGGGTTCGCTCCTGAAGGATTCCAAATGAGAATAAACGGTGGCTTACACAGGTGGAAGAGGGGCAAAGAGAAGGGAAAAATCAGACTGAGGTTGTAGGCCAGCTCTCAAAATCTCACCAAGCATTAGGTAAAACTAGCAGAGAGCAAATTATTAAAAATAAATAAACAAAAAGTTTACAATTCACACGCTGTTCATTTGACAGAACACCACAATGCCAACAGGAGAATCTTTTCATCTCATTTTTCACATGAGAACTTTCAGGTTTTTTTTTAGGCAATCGCCTCTATTACAGGCTCTGGCTGATAGTTCATTTCTTCCTCATCCCTTCCACTCCCTACCCTCAACCACACTGTCTCCCTAGGTGCACATTATTGCCCACAAACTCCTCTGTTTGCTGATCTTGCTGGACCCTTGAGAAGACTGGGTCTTTGCTTTTAGATTCTTGTATTTTCAACATGCTTGGTTTGGTGCTGAAATAAGAAAAGATAAATGGAGAGAAGAGACTCTGCAAAGAGACAGGAATAAACTTCTCAGCATGAATAAAAACAGCTACAGCTATAACTGCATTTTCAGACAAAAGTAATTCCAAAGGAATGTTAAGGGAGATTAGTATTCAGAGAATTTTATCCATATATGTGTCTGTATGTGCATATTTATATATACATATATTACTAAGGCTAGAAGATTCAAAGTATAAAACAATTTTTGAAATACTTTCAAGTTTAAGAAGTTCAAAATGCATTGCTCAGGTACCTCTGAAACTTTAATTTACCCTATTGCCTCACCAAAAAGTCACCATGTGAGTCTCAAAGCACCTCATAGGCAAATCATTAAAAACTAAATTAGAGTGATTATTAAAAACATGTTTCCATTTCCTCGACACTGATAATTTAGTAACACTAAAGTTCCAAATTAAGCAAGAAAACGTCATCTATAGTCAAAAGCTGTTGTGGCTTTAGACTACCAATTCTTTGTCCTTCCTGAGCCTCCCAGTGTTGGAGTGCTGCTGTATGTGAAAAGTTAACAATGGCAAGTGTTTTCTGACTACGGTGGGCCACCAGTCCATAGGTACCCTGGGCAGTACTGAAAACAAAAAAAACACAACTAGCCCCCCCATCCCTCCCAAAAAAACAACCCTCATGATAAAAAAGACCCAAACAAACAACCAATAATAATTATAAAAAGATCAATAGTTTTATCATTTTGCTATGGACAATGGCCCCATCCTAAAATTCCTGTTTGCACAGACTTGGGCTTGAAGATGCAATATGAAGATTTTTATAAAATATTTTTCACATTTTAAAAAACTGTATTTCATTTGCTCATGTTCATGTTCCATAAATAGAGGCAGCTTTACACAGGCAATTGCCCAGAGAGGCTGACTGCCAAGGACAGACACCCAGCCCTTTTTCTGCCTGTGCCATAGCCTTGAAAACCAGACAGACTTGCTGATACTGCCCACAAAGGGAGGTTATAGGCAAGTGGAGCAGCAGTGACAATCTGTTTGCAGACAAAGCATTAATATACTGAAGAGGGAAAATGCAGTCATTAAAAATTTTTTACTGAACCAAAATAGAACCTATTTAGCCACTAATCCAGGGATGACAGATATATATTTTTTATATTCCCCTGGATTCACAAAAGAAGCTTCTTACATCAGTTGGGTTTTCTTAGCCCTGACGTTCTACAATTGCTCTATTACATTAATATTTTTGAAAAACTGTTTCCTAACTTCTTATGCAGTTACTTATTACTAGGCTTATGTTCTTTCAAAACAAGATTCTTGATAACTCCTGTTAGAGTTTTGGTTTGAGATACTTCTATAGCCCCTCTTACTCAAGTATTTTAACTTCCAGTATTTACTCAATGTAAACTGCTTCTGATATTGTCTCTCCCTCTTTAATCAGCAATTACTCAGACTTAGTGATGTCATTATGTGGGTACAATGGAGACTCAGCAGCTATATTTCATAAATATACGGAGCTTTAAAAGTTGCTTGTGGTTTCTGGGATACAAAAGACAGCTCTGAGGAATAAAGAGTTCTCATTTAATTAAGGAGTTATTCTTAAATTAGCAGATAGTCGCATCTCTACCACCAACAATGTTCAGAGCTTTTTATCCCCTCAAAACTTCATTAGGGGTTAAGTAAAATTGTAGTTAAGATACAGATAACGATAAAGCAAAAGACTTTAGAGCAATGCCCAGCTCATTGAATATCTCTTCATGGGTGGCTAATCCAAGTTAGTAGTATGTTTAAGCAGTGAACAACGTCACAAATGGATGCAAGTACAGCAGCATTTGCACAGAAAAATAAAAGTCTGCAAGATTATTCTAGACATGAGCCTACTTTAAAACTAATTCAACATTTAGGTTTTATTCTGTGCCAGAAATTCTGGCACTAGTCTGTAGCTTCAAATGGCATGTTCCTACTCTATTTTAAACAGCCAGGCATAAGTATTCAACTGTTTGATAGGCAAAGTAGAATATGCAACTCCAATTAACACTAATGGGAGCTGTATGTTTATTCAGCTACACATGCTGCTAAAAATGTAATTCTTGGCCTATAGCTTTTAAGTAAGAAAAAAAAAAAAAGTCACATTCCGAAATGTAAAGGGAAAAAGGTTCACGTTTCAGATATTTTCACAGAGTGCAAAAAAAAGAATATTATAGCACAGTTGTTAGAGGCAGTATAAACTGCTACATAAAGGCAAATCAGGCCTGCAGTAAAAGATCTGAACACCAAATAATCATTGATGTGTCAAGTCTCTTACACTGATACATAAAACGAATCAAGTCATTTGCATGGATAGAATATAGTGGACATAACTCACAGCTAAATCTTGAAACTTGCAACCAGCAATTATTTTGAGAAGTTTCCAACTGCTCTGCATCATCTAAAGCAACACTATCATTCTAAAGAGGGAATCTGAAACCATCTGTGTTTGTTAATATGGCCTTAAGTGTTAAATTTGCTGTTGCTGTCTTGAGCTATGTCAAGACTGTTTAAATAAAAGCTGTGACTTGCTAAATCCTGTCCCCAGCTAATTAAAACCACGAGTTTGAAGTATGTTGCTTAACACATTCCCTTTACTCACTGTTCACTGTTGATACACTCACTAAAGAATTGCACAATACAAGACACATTCATGGCTGCAAATGCAACAGAAAAAGAAATGAAAATATTAGTTTGAGAGAATTCTTAGAGTTAAGAAAAACCAAATGTATTGCTGTGATTGAAGGGAAAAGGAGCTTCATAAAAATGCAGAAAATTCCTTGGTTTGTAGAGAAAGATATTTTATATGGATAACACTCAAATATAAGTCAGACAAATGCAGGTTATCATCTAAGGTAGACTTAACTACAACAAATGTTCAGTGTTGGAAGATTGACAAAATTGACCATTTGAAATTAAGATAAAAAATATAAACTCTATTCCAGGAGGAATTAAAATCACTTATTAAGGTACATAGCAGCTTCTTATATATGGCAGATCTTTTGGTTTAATTATGATTTGAGATAACATAGAAACAGCATTGTGGCTGTGTTCTTCCATTTTAGGCAGACACAATGTCACTCAGCTATTTTAGTTATGGGCTGGTTGCATTGAAAACTGCTTTTTTTACAGTCAGGAAAACGTTTTCCTGAAGTCCAATACATTTAAAGGGAGCTAATAACTACTACGGCAATCAGTGCAAGACACTATCACTAGAGGGGGTCCAGAATATAAAGCTCTTGTGTGATAATATTTGAAGCATTGATTAAGTATGGATCTGGAGCCAGACTTCACCATTCTGATTCCTCTCTGTCCATCAGGCAGATTTCTTACACAGCTGCAGCAAATGCAGCTGCAAAATCATTATCTATTAGTTATTGAAGAATGGCTAATGACTGCACATCACAGTAAAGCTCTTTAAGTCCAAAGAGATTAAAAACCATATTCTGGCTGCTGTCAAAGTATATTTTGACAGTAAACACGTACAACATGCAGATATATCGTGCACAAGGGGAAGACATATACTGTGTTACACTCACATGAGCCAGCAACTACTTAATATTACAATTTTTCACCTTCCCAAAGGCAACAAATTCTTGGCTCATCCAAAATATCTGGGAAAATTAACAGTCACAATCCATATCCCTGAAGCATTTTCTTTAGCAAGTAGCAGCTTTTGCAACCAAGCAGTATTCTACTTCTGTTGCAAATATTAGTGATAAAAGTAATACTTTACATCTCAGCAAAACGGTGGTAGTGCAATAACTTAATAACAGCTATAACTGGAAGGAGGCCTGTCTCTCCTTGGATTGCCTGTGTGATCTCTAGCAATGTCCTTAACCCTTCTCTCCCCTTCTTTTTCTCTTCTTTTCTAAGCTGCATTAGTTATTTGTAATTGAGGATAGGTTTGTGTTCTGAAGATAGCCTACATGTGTGAAGACCTAACCATAGGCTCAGCTATTAAATAAGTAACAAATAGCATTTATTGATATTAATCAAGCAGTAAAAGAAGAACAGTACTCTTCAATCTGTGACCATAAAGTCAAAAGAATATTTCTGGATACTACAGACATCTGTCTCAGCTAACACCCAGGATAAGCCTATAGGAATTGAGATATTCCAGAAAAAAAAAAAAAAAAAGGAAAAAAAAAAAAAAGGGAAAAAAAAAAAAAAAAAAAAAAAACAAAAAAAAAAAAAAAAAAAAAAAAAAAAAAAAAGAAAAAATAAAAAAGGGGA
>WYDI02025214.1:0-13413 GCA_009867235.2 Psittacus erithacus | reverse complement strand
GTGTCCCTGCCCATGGCAGAGGGGTTGGAACTAGATGATCTTAAGGTTCTTTCCAACCCTAACTATTCTATGATTCTGTATGCCTCATGGAAATTGACTGAAACTTGAAAGTCCCAGATAAGCAGTGACCTCAAAATGGAAGACATTAGATATTATCCAACCTATTAGTAAATAATACTGAAAAGTACAGAAAAATCCAGGGAGAGAAGGAGTATAGAATGTGTAGAAAAAGAGGCATCAGCTTGTGCTTGATATCAGAAACAGAAAACTGTAACACACATTGAATCTAAAACAATACCTCCAGTTCACTTCTAACATGAGTTCTCAGGCTTGTCCCGTGGCTGAATCCAACAATGAAATGAAGCTCAGCACTCATTCTTATTAACCCAACATGTATATCCGCAGAGGATAACCAAAGAAAAAGAGGCATTCTAGAGTACTTCCTCTACATACAAGATCACCTATGGAAACCTAGCATATGTAATAGGGAACCAGAGGGAATACAGGCTTGTATAAATGCAATCCAAAATTCTTTGGAACAGCTTAAAGTTTAGGAAACCTGCTAGGTTTCCTATGAAGGCATTTTTCTTGCTTCTCAGCAGAAACACCACCAAATGGATACTTTGTTGACACCAGAAATCTCTATTAGATAGAGATCACTATGGGGCCTCAGTACCTCATTATGAAGACAAAAAGCTCTGTAAGTTTCACTAGCACAAGCCTCAGTGAGGAAAAGATACACCTTTGAGAGAGATCCAGCTGGAGGGCAGTAGCAAAATTCCAGCAAGGCAGCAACAATCCGTCAGAGAAGCTCACCTGTGATCAGAGAGGGAGCAGCAGACTAAGGCACCCATTAGCCTTCCTATCCCTATATTCCTCAGGATTTTTCATTGACTTCTACCCACTGACTAGGTAGAATGAATAGACAGATTCAACTGAGAAAGCTATTTCTGCACGAGACATGGGCTTCATATGTCAAACTTTATGGCATGAACTCAAACAGCATGTCCCCATACACTTTCACGGAAATCTTTCCAACGAAACCCAAGCCAATACTTTCAAAACATGTATCTGCATCCTTGCTGGTAGAGAAAAACCTAGTGTTCTCGATGCATTACACGATAAGGAGAACACACCTATTTATTAATTGTCCTACCTTGTTTCCCATTATTCATCTCCCTGCCTTTTCACAGAAGGATCTGTCACACAAGGCAACACTGTATATTGCCTGAATCCAACACTGGATTATAAACATAAGATGCTGTTTGACTCTCTTCCTTCCACATTTTTAGCAATTTCCACTAGAGTCACCTTTTTCCAATAGAAAATTGCTTTTGGAAATACTGATGTACAAAATATAATTTGTCTAAGACAATAGGAGATTAGATTACTGCATGGAGCTTTAGACCTCAATGACATGCATTTTGGTCATAGTCAAACAACACTCTTATTTTGTTTCCTTACCAATTACTTTAATCAGTTCCCTGTCAGTAGAATTGGCTAAGGCATTGCTACCTAAATTGTTACACATGTTCCAGCAGACCAAAGCCAGTAACAATCATAGATAGACCAATTATTTTGGAGAATAAAAGCAAAAAGGCATCTAAACAGAGAGACATGACTACTGGATTAAAGTAGGAGATACTTAACATAGCCAATTTGTGACCCATTTTATAAATACATTTAGGAGTGTATATATATATAATATGCATCCACAAAAAAAGTAAACTATTAATAAACAGTATGAAACAGCAGTTTTTAATACACAGCTCTAATGCAAATTGCAGTCCTTTCCAATCACAATCTTTTCCAATTGATTTACTTTGTTAAGTTGACCATAATAGACTCAATACATGAACAAAAGGATCCAAGAAACAGCTACTGAGGATACACCCAAGTCTGCATGAGTCACTGTGTTCACTGAAGCAAACCAGCACTATTTTGAGCGTCTTTCATTTCATCCATATAATTTTCACAATACATTTTATCATGTCTGCAATATCTCTGGTAATAGAATCTGCTGGAATTTGCAGCAGGTATTTGAGAAATGGCTCCTTCCACCCTCACCCCTAGAAGATAAAAAAGTAAAAAACCACTTTGGCGGTCTAAGTATATGTGAAACTGGGTGCATTGTAGAATGTGCTTAGATTTCACAGGACAAAAGATTTCTGCCTCAATGCAGGGACCATCCAACCCTGAGATCCCTGTGGATGAATCAATACCTTGAAGTGTAGCCATGACAACCATAGAGATCAAACTGGCTCAGCACACAGAGTATTCACAGTATTGATTTTTCAGCACAGGACAATACAGAGCTCTCAGTGTCTGAATATGGATGAGGAGTATCTGGCTGAGGCAGACTTCCCTTACGAAGTGTGAAGTGATGCTGCTGAGAAGACAGAAGCACTTCAAGGAATTTCGTACCACTATAGAGAGAGTGTCCATCCTCCAATCATTAAGACAGACTGCAGCCTTTGTGTTCACAGCTTCCAGCCTTTGGTTTCTGAATAGCGGGTTAGCCATGATCATGGGAAAAAAAAACCTTTACTATTTCCTTCTGTCAGAAATAAATATCACTGGCATGATGCATATACCTACGACCAGGGTTTTAGCTCTACAACTATCAGCATTTAAACTATGAAACTACTACTCTTTAAATAAATAAATACTATACATGTATAAAAAATTATATCGCACCAGTAGTTCAGAACAGCATTCCATCTGCTCAACAGAAAGGTATGATTGCAGTACTGGGCACTATTCTGCCCATATTCTGTAGAGACTAAATTCAGAGATCTGATGTTTGCAGCATTCTCTAAATCTGTCAGGATGACTATGAACTTGAGTCGTCTGGAATGCTATATTAATGCAGCTAATGGCAACCACACCCAATGATCATGACCTCTGACAGTTAAATTTAATTGGAACAACAGAACAGTTAATTCAAACATGCCAAAAAAATGGCATTTAAGAATACGAAAGATTTTTATGCAGCCATAACCACTGTTAACAAAAACTTCCTCAGAAAATGTCATTTTCCTGAATAATCCAACTCCTATAGCTACAAACCAGGATGAAATTTTCTCTTCCAGAAAACATCATGAAAATTTTCTGCTTCCAGAAAAAAAGAAAAAAAAAGAAAGAAAAAGAAAACCCCAAACCACCGCAAGAACCCTCCATACGTATTTTAAAATGGCAGCCAAAAATCAAATAATTTTTTACCAGGGTGCAATAATTTCCAACTGTCTGACAGCACTGCTTCACAAAAGCTCCCAGGTACTCATTCAGTGGTCTGAAATTAGTACCCGAATCTGTGCCAACACCTACTAGAGAAAGTTTTTATAATGCCACACTGAAGACACAACACATGCTGGCAATGAATGACCTAAGGCTGGCAATGAATGTGTGTGTGTGTGTTTCAGAGCACAAAGCTCACAGAGATAGGGCAATGGGGCTGTGTTCAAGTCCAGTTCAGTCTTTTCCATGCTGCCCTGATGGGAGTGGTCCCTGGAATGGACAATCCCCCAGAAGCACACTTGAGTTTCTCCGAGAAATATTGGTTGACTTAGACCAAGAAGTCTCAAGAGCGAACCACAACAGCCACAGCACAGACGATCCCAGGGAAGGAACTTGGGCCAAGAGACAAGTAGAGAGCTATTATATTTGACAACACAAATACTTCTTGTTAAGTAAAGTTTCCAGCTGAACATTTCTGATTAAAAATGTTCTAGCTTTGTTTTGCTATTAATTTGCCATTTTCTGTCAGAATGTTTTTTTTCTTTTGAGTGGAACAGAACATAGCTCCATGTTTACTCCTTTAGTGCTATACAATCACTATGGCTGCACACCATGTAAAAAGCCAAATTAAGACAGTGTTTAACATAATGCTGCAATTAATACAAAAAGCACTTGACCATACTTACTTTATTGCTCCTCAAGCAAGTCAGCATCTAGAGGGGATACAGGTATCTCAGGACATATTCATATTCATTGGCTAATTAGATCAATCATCAATTTCTCCTTTATGTCAAAAAGTAGGGAAATGTCAGTCACTATGAAGTAATTGTGAATACACAAATGAACTTTCAGTGATCCAACAATAGTTAAGAAAATCTCACAGATTGTCTCATTATATTAAGGATATTTAAACTGGGTATGTCCTCTCCAGACTTATGTTGCATTGTACTGCTGCAAGCCTGCAGCTGGTCATCAGTGCTGCTAATGTAAATCCAGCTCTTCATTTTCTATGGAATTAGCCCAATTTGAAACAGAAGAAGGAATCAGCCCAAGCTATTTTGTATAAAAAGCACTTAAAATACTAATGGCTAGGATTCCTAAAGTCACATTTAAATAAAACTATAAATTGTACTTTACCAAGTGCTTCTACTTTAACACCTTATTTCTGCATGGATACTCAAAAAGCAGCAAGAACTTATGTGTTTGCTCTTACAACTACTAAGACTTCTGCTGTATATCTGCTGGATCTCATTTAGCAGGGCATACAGGAAAAGTGCGTATTTTGCTTTTCCTTCTTAGCCACTATCAAACAAGGGGCTGACATTTCCCATCCTACACTGTTAACCAAACTGATCTGCAGGGAAACCATTCATTAACATCCAAAACAGCTGGAAGAATTATGCCTAACAGTTGAATTACCATACAGGAAGCTATGGCTAGGTTCAGAGATACATCTCTAAAGATAAGTTATATCTGGTGGTTAGATATTACCTGATACTTCATAGGTGTAAGCTACACAATACATGTTAATATAGAACAGTCTGAGTAAAAAAATGCTTAGCCAATTGAAATATTAGTGTTATTAAGGCAAAAAAAATCATGCACATCCAGCAGTAAAAGTATTACTTGAGAGAAAGTTATTTTGCAAAAGTATTGCCATATTCCATACTACATAATAACAAAATGCAGTCTTTGGTGAATGAACTTGACTTGCTTCTCCACCTGCTTCATAATGCACCTGTGATAAGTTTTAATGGTCCACATTTATGCACCTGTTCCCCGCTGTTGATTCCCATTCCCTTATTGAAAAGGATGTGGACTTGTTTCTAATTGGATACATCTGTCCATAGTTCAAAGTCTAATTCTTCCTGATTAGTAGATAACTGATTATTTAGAGAATTTGACTGTACAATTCTGGAATTCTTTGTAAGATTATGATCTCTGAATAAGCCTGTGTCAGAATGCAAATTTTTGATTACTTGCCTTTGCCTGTATATTTTCATTTTCCATGTTGCACAGTGTTCAAGAGTAGTAGATAAGAACACAAGAGGACAGTTTACTTCAGCACTCTACCACTGAAAAATATTTAGCATAGACACCAAGCCAATTACTACCAAAGCCAGATTTCTGGAGGATGTGGTCACATGCACAACTACATTAACTGACTATGTTCGTTGTGACCTTAGGGAAAGTGATCCAATACCTGATAAAGAGTTTGGAGAATAACACAAGGGCAGAGTCAGCTGTTGTCTTTCACTTTTTCTCAGTCACTAAAACCTTAAGGGAGTGGGCTGTCTGCACTAACAACCTAGTGAAGTGGAGGAAACACTGATACTCTAACAGACAGACCCTTCAAATTTCCAACAAAAGGATGAATTAGAACACGGAAGTTCATTGCTTTTTTTCTAAAGCAACATCAACTCCTGTATTTTTCTTCAAGAAACTAAAAATCCTATCAAAACCTGCCAAAATCCGCATCCTGTTTATGTGTTTCTTCATATCTTGCGCACAAAAACACATTTATGAAACACCATAAAAAGATTCAAATATCTGTAGGGACCGTGAAAAAAAGGATGCTTAAGTCATCTTCTCAACTAAGAGAACACTAGAAACAACATTAAAGTCCATTGAATTTCACTTGGAAGGGGTGTACAAGTATGCATCTCTTTATACCAAGTAGTAATGATTGGGGGGACCGGGGAAATTTAGGGGAAGAGGAGTGTGTGAGCAACAGCAACTGGCTTGAATTAATCTTGTGAATTGCCAACCTTCTCTAGAATCTTAGCACTTTTTCTAGCCTGTATTTTTCCATCTGATAAACCTTTCCTATAAATAGTACTTGGCACTTTTTCTGATTAAGCAGCATTTTTCCTTAAACACATATAGTTCAGTTAAGTCCAGTTCATGCTAAATGTCAGTTTTAGATTCCAAAATGCTGAAAAATGTTTCACTGAAAATTTTCTAACAAATTCATAAGTAAGCATATATAAAATTTTTCAGGCTATTTACTGTATACATATATCTCGTATAAAATGCATATTAGTATAGAAACATAAAATACTTCAGGTTGGAAAGAGCCGTAAAAATTATATAGTTCCAAACCAAACAATAGTACACAAAATAGTCCAGTAAACTAGAACTCAAAGCAATAATTATAAATAATGCATTTTCCAGGATATTGTGATAGCAGTAGAGCTCAATCAGCTTAAGAGTCTAAAATGCCTACGTTGGTCAGTGAAGGCTTTTAAGTCCTTTTAGCAGTGAAATGTGATAAATCTATTAGTTTAGCTACTAAATACTGATATAAGACAGAAGTGGTTATAAAAGTTTGAAACAGAGATGCGGCAAGGCTGACTTGTGGCACATTTCTGTCAACTGAAAAAGATAAAAGAACAGTTCTTAAAATGTTTCTAAATCACGTTTCTCCCTTGGGAGACCGCAACCATTAGTCTAGAAAATGAGTGACTTGCAGACTGACCTGTTTAACTCTATTTGCCTGAAAGAGGACTACTAAGGGCTAAATCCTATATAGTAGTTATGAAAGGACTTTTGTGTGGAAGAACAATTAGCTGGCAGCAATGAGAGAAAAGTCTTCGAGGATTTATAGGCAAAACCCACCATTTGTTTTGCTGACCAGTAAGATGCCTTGAGGGTACTTTCCAAAACGTCAACCAGTTCTGCAGACTCTCAGAGCAATGGAAATACCTGCCACAAATGACAAAATATATACATCTTAGTATATGAAAAAAATTCTCTAAGTAGTTTATTCCCTCTCTTTTAAAGTTCTTTGTCCTCTTTAATGGTCCTGAGGAAGGATGAATTCAGTTACAAACACACTCAGGTTCTAAAGGGAATCAAACTTTCTCATTCTGCCAATATGGAATTTTTTTTACTTTTAATCCAGTAAAATGTTACTATTGCTTTGTATTGCTTTGATAATCTGTGTACACACCTTTCCAGTCTCTGATCAGAGAATTTTTTGTGCAGAAGAAAACTGGAAGTGTTAAACAAAGAGAATCTTTGTGCCTGGGAGAAGGTGCCTCAGCTGTTTGATAAGATTTGCAGGCTCAAAATATATTACTTGCTCTTATCCCAAATGTCAGATGCATGGTTACAGTAGACATATATTTAGTAGAGGAGCTTAATCCTTCTTGCCCATTCAGCACTGAAGCTGCAAACACATCTGGCTTAGGCAAGTGCAAATTCAATTTAAACGATACAAAATATTGATGAGCCAACTGCAGTGGGAAAGCAGTAGTAAACCATCCATTACAGCTTCAGACAACTGCTGAGCCTTGGAAAATTATGAAAATTAAGTCTGAATTTTTGAATATCTTCGGTTTCACCAGTCACTGTTGGCTATAACTCTAATCACAGCACAGAAAAGTTATATTAGCATGACAGGTAAGGTGAGAAAGAAAAAGAAATCTTAAACCTGTTTTAAAATGCGTTGAAGTTTTATATATAAGTACATATAGACAAAAGGCATTTCTGTCAGCAGCCTTTGCGCACTTTTTCGTACTTAAAGCCTATACAATTGTCTGGGAACATCAAGCTCTGGCTCAAGTGCCCCGAGGGCACTAAATGGCCTTAGTGATCTCTTGGGGCTGCGTCCTCACTGGGCCTGATCTGGACCTGCTGTCTGATCTCCCAGCTTGACCTGTCTTATCACCATGAACTCACTTGCTGAACTGGGCTCTTGGCCCAGTGTGGCCATGGTCTTTGGGTCTGCTCTGGTAGCCTTGCTTGCATGGGTCTGGGTCCTGGCTGGTAGGGCTCCTGCCCTTCTGGCTGTGTTATTCCCCAAATTGGCTCCGGCACCCCACCACTCAGGAGCAGCTGGATTTTTCTGCTCCCCTTCAGTTACTCAAGTAAACCTTGCTCAAGTGGAGAAAACAGAAATAAACTAACTCTCTTTGTACCCATTATCCCACATTTAAATTTCATATAATGACAAGCATTTTAAAGACCTTTCAGAATGTTTCCATTGTGCTTTACAATGGAGAAAAGATTTAAAATTATTTTATATTCTCTTGCAATTTTCTTTAAACGTTTTTGGAAAGTTCTTCAATTTACAACCCTCACCTAGAGGTTGGCTAGAATGTCTGCTAAAACGTAAATTTGGTTTCAAAACTCCATTTTCTGTAACCTTGGAAAGGAACTTACGTCAATGAGACACCATGAAAAGTGGCAGTGTAATAAAGACAGGAATTTTCAGTGGTTGGGAAGTCAGGCACGCTGACAGTCATGACTAGTGTGACTAGCACAACTTTTCAACATGGCTCATTGCACAAAATTCCTATTTAAACCCAGGTGACAATCTTAGGAGTAACAGCCCACAAAAACTGTTATCCTGCTACAAAAAGAAACAGCTAGAATAGTTCAAATCAGTTTTGGAAAAGGTAGATTGCTATTAATTTTTTTATCTTCCAAGTGCTTACAAAAGCTTGCTTGGTTATTTAGTCCAAAGTTTTGTTCTAGAAACTGAAGTTTAGCTGGCTGATCTATGATTCCTTGACTTTCCTTTTCCAAAGATAGCATGCTAAATCTGTTCATTTTTCTGTCAGGTATCCTTCACAAAATAACCAGTAAGAGACATCATTCTTTTTGCAACTAGCCTATGATGAAGCTTGTTAAAGATTTGATATGAAACTATATACTTCACCTATTCACATTGTACTGTGTCTTTGAGCAAGTTCTGTCAACTCTTCATGGTAACAATTATACCAAGCCACTTCTCATAACTTCCCATAAATTTTCTCACTTTATTTTAATGAAAAACAATAGAAAAAACAACCATGAGACACTGCTGGTTTTCAGCACCATTGATCATCAGTGTAAAGGAACAGATTTTCCTCAAAATTCCTTTTTCTGATAATATAGTTACGTATTTCCTTTATTCTTTGTCACCTGCTAGTTGTCTTATGCATTTTTTAACATTTTTTCACAATTTCCTTATGTTCATCCTTAATAAGTTGACTTAGTTTACATTCTTTACATACTTTTTACCCTTTGATGTCAATTAATGATTTTTCCAAGTCAATGTTTCTACTCTTCTTACTTCTTCTTCTGCAACTAGTACCAGACTTGAGAAGTTAAAAGCTTTGGCTCAGTTTGTATAAGATTTGCCTCCAAGATGTCACCTAATTCTCTCAATTTAATTACATCAGACTGTTTAACCACGCTGCTTTCCTTTTCCTTTTTCCATTTGAGTTAAAAAAAAAAAAAAAAAAGTAGAGCTTGCTTTCTGGACTAAAGAAAATGAAGAGAAGGCTTAAACCCATTCTTTGCCAATTACCTCTTCCTTTGCTATTCTTCTGTTTGAAACTTCCAGAGTTTCAGTTTCAGCATCAAGGAGTCTTTGGCATCAACTCTTGGAACCAATAAAGAAGTTCCATATAAATCCACAGTATTCTTCAAATTAAAATACACTGGGTAGTGTATTGTATCTATTCAGAGAAGCAAACCTTTGACTAAGGAACCAGTAAAAACATCCATCAATATGCATACTGACACCTATGTCCACAGTACACTGTATATTACTGAAACTAAATTTACATTTACAGTTCTGAATAAAAATGGTGTTGGGCATTAGCTCAGATCCTGGTCCAGGAGCTATGATTTAAACATAGGCAGCAAGACCCACCACACAGTCAACAAGAACAAAGGGAGCCACCAGACAAAGAATGACAGATGGCAAAACCAACAAATGGTGGAACACTAGAACAAAGAGAATAGACTGGCAAAATATCCCTAGGCCTGACATCTGTCATGACATCTCCTAAGTCTGTTGTACCTGGACTTCAATCAACTAAACATCGTTCCACTGATTTAGGTACAGGATGGGGGGGAAAATGAGGCCCTGAGGTCAGACATAGTTCTAGAAGGGGAGTATCCAGAGAAAGTACTGCTTTGGTGAAAACGTGCAAACAGATTACAGAAATGTTCCCTATTTTTAGAAGCATGTTTTGGAAGTGATTTTTGTCCCAACATAAGCAACAAAAAGCACAACATAAGGTAAAAAAGCTGGTTTCCATCCAAACTAAAATGGTAAAAATATGTAACAGCTTGGCTTTAAAAGGATGTCCATCTGTTAGTAAACTAGTGATCATACCATATTCAGAATGGTCTAACAAATTAACAGCCAAAAAATTACTGCCCACGCCCACAGCTCAGTAAATATTTAGTGCTGGTTTTTGTTTACGGCAAGACCCCTTTAAGCGATTAAGCGTAAGTATTCCTATTTTAAAGTGTCTTTAAATTCCCAGGGTCTTACAGAAATAAGCAACTGAAAAATGCCTCAACAAGCTACTCCTCTCCTCACAGGTTCTAGTGGGAATACAGCAAGCCAATTCTTTTGCCTTTGTAATAGAATCTTTGTCTAAGTCCTGACCACAGATTTGAAAGTCAATGCACAATCCTGTGGAGGTAACAGGCTTCCACAAAAGCATACTTGGCTAGAAATTGTGCTCTTGACTAACTGGTTGGATTGCAAATGAAAGAGCTGCACTATCAATTTCAGCAGATTGAACATTGCCTGCTCAGCAGACACATGCCAAGGCAGCTTCATTACTTGCCGTACCTAAGACAGCTACATCCAAAGCTAACTTGGACATAGTATCCAAGCTGAAATCATGTTCCTAATAAACAGAAGCCCTTCAAGGCTTTATTTTGCATGTTGCTTCAAAAATTTTACACCTTAAAGAAATACGGCCAAGGACTGGGGTACTTGAGTTAGTTAGAAAACTTTTAGGTTTTAGCATCTCCCGCTGGTTCCACCAGAGCTGTATTTGAAAATTAACAAAGCTGAAGTCTCACAAAAAAAGGCGTTTGTATGTGCTATATGCAGCTCAGTCCCTGCACTGATGCACCATACAGGAAGTATGTTTCGTTGAAATGTCACGGCAAGGTTCTGTTCCTACTGCTTCATGTTATGAATCTAAATTTCACAAGGCTGGAAGTGAGGTGGGAGCTTTTAGCAAGCATTGCAAGCAGCAATAATTACTAAAATTATGTTACTTGATATATTTTTGTTTAACTCTCATATCAATTTTTAAACACATTAAGAATATAATAGTATAAGCCTTTTATCACAACAGACACAGAGTCCTCCTTTTAGAATGGTTATAATGATTTACTATTTTAAATTCAGTTCAATAAATGTCTGTTTGGATCAGCAGAACTATAATTCTGCCATCACTGGCTCCTTTGTAAACAGAACCCCTTACAAATTAAAACCTCTTCAGTGCCTGGCACGTGAATGTGCACTGGAAAGCAAAAAAGTTTATTCTACAATACCAGTCTAGAAGTACTTGCTAACAAGATTACCTTTGACCTTTGAAAACACAATATTTTCATTGCAAACACTGAAAAATGAAAAAAAAAAAATAAAAATCCAAAAAGATAAAACACTGCACCAAAAAAAAACACAGAACGATAAATACACAGATATCTATAGCCTATCGGCCTTTGTTGTGACAGTCATTTCAGAGCCCTTCAGCTAAGCCAGGTGTAGAACATGCATACTACATGCAAAGCTAGTCATACACAGCATAGTCTATATACAGCAGGTTTTTATTTACTTGTTTTCACATACAAACATAGCATCTCAGAGAAACGTAACTAATTATTCTGTGGTCTTCACATATGTTGAAATGGAATGTTACACTACTTCCTATTGTCCTCTTTTTTGGACATACAATCTTGGTTACTGACACCAACCTTGTTCTCTGCAGGAGCCTGCCTACAGGGACACATCAAACACAGACTCTAGTGCACTCAGCTAGGCCCATACAAACCACATTAGCATGGCACACAGCTAGTAAGCATCCCATCAGGATTCAGAATGCCCCAGTGTAAGACTGCATTAATGTGATTAATAATCAACAGGACAGACCTGTTCTGCCTAGCTCAGATCATCAACTTCCGTTCTCCTGCCCAGATAACCACATAGCCTCTGCCCCTTCCCTTCTTTCCGTCAATGTCCTGCAGAAGTCGCCTGTCATTTTAAATAAACATTTGTCACTAAAATGAATTTTACTAGTTATCATCCTGCTTTTACAAGACTTTCTCTCTGAGGGCATGCTAGCAGGCACAAAGGACTGCTTATGGCAGCTCCTTGGAGGGGCCCAGGCTTTAGATTCCCAATATTACAGGCAAAATAGTCCAGAAAAAATGCTTTAGCACTTCATTTTCCCCTCACTCTAGGGCTATCTAAGCCAGGACAAAACAGCTAGGCTTCAGTGTCAAGCAGACCTGCAGAGGATAAAGCTCAGACTTTCTTTGAGTTACTTTACTGTTTTAGATAGAGCTTTCCTAACCACAGGTAAAGAAAGCCCACCTGCAAGCTGAAATGCAGAGTCCTTGAACATTTCTCTATGCACTTTGAAATAAAAGTGACGCTGTTTTGAATGTTATGTAGTGACCTTCCAAATGATACCTATTTTTAGCAAAATGTAATGGTATTAGTTTAATTTATAGAAAAATGAGACTGGAAGGAGCCTGCGTCATCATATCCAATCCCCTGCTATTACAAGCAATCACGTCATATAATCCTTTTAATAAGCTGAAGTGCACTTGGATACCATGGTGATGAGTACTTCATAAAAATGCATATTTGTAGCCGTGCAGAAAATAAAGTGATAAAAATGTGCAGTAGGTGAACAGGAAGGTTATGAGCAGCAAAGGTGAGCACAGCACAGTTCCAAAGGTATTACCTTTCTTCCCTCCCCCAGAAGACTAATGAAAACTTTACCAAAACCTTTACACCATCTCAAGTAAGAGTTATGTCACCTATGGAAGGGGTCAATTTCAAACACAGGATTGATGAGAAATACAATATTAAAAGGAAGAAAATAAGCACAGTAAATTAAAAACCAAAACAAAACAAACCCACTATTATTAGTATAGAAAACTTACTCCACTCTCTGCAGTGGCAGCAGCTGAAGAGAACAAGGCCACAGGCATATACAGATTTATGTTTAAGTTACTGTGGTGGTTTAAGGCCTGCCACACAGCCCACTCACTGCCCCGCCCCTTTCTCCCTCGACTCCCGGAGGGATGGGGAAGAGAATCAAAAGAATGTAACTCCCACAGGTTCAGATAAGAACAGTCCAGTAACTAAGGTATAACACAAACCACTGCTGCTACCACCAATAATAACAATGATAAAGGAAA
>WYDI02025212.1:0-25436 GCA_009867235.2 Psittacus erithacus | reverse complement strand
TTCTGTGTATCCTTGTGGTAAGAGTGTTCTAATGTGACGTGTCTGTGACCAAAGCAGCCTCTCTTAGAAACACCTGTAAGGGGAAGTATTTCTGTAGCAGCTCCATTGAGTGAGGAGGGGAAGAGGAAGAAAGGAGCAGTAGCCGCACTGTGGTGCTTGACATTTGCTGTGGAGAAAGAAGAGAGGAGCGTTAACTCAGGTCAGAATTTCTTCTAAGAAAGAAAGAGGATTAAATAGGAGCTGTCAGCAGGCGCAGCATTGGTGCGAACCCTCATAGAGCCCATTGGCTAAGGGGAAGGGAATCAATCCTGCTGCCTTCGCAGTGTGGGCAATGGGTGGTGATCCGGGAACTGGCTGTGTTGGGCACAACTTGTATCGCAGCCGGAGGGTTCTGCTGGGAGGGGATGTTGTGTTCTTGGGGCAGCAAAAATCCATGGTTTTGGCATCGATCTTATGTGCTTGATGGCTGAAAATCAATTGCAGTACAAACCTCTCTGGTGCCGCCTCACTTTACCCTTGGAGACGGTGGCAGCTGCAAGCCGTGATGTATGGCTTTTCTTTTACACATATAAAAACAGAGTTCACACTGAGTTGGTTAGAAAAGGGCCAGTAATGACATCTCTGTCTTTTGAGGTTTTCCATTATCCCCAGGGATGGACATGGTGTCTCCAGCCCTTGGCAGCATCACTGCTGGAATAATCAATTTCTTCATGACTCTTCCCCACTCCAGTTTTTCTCTTGGGCTGAATAAGTGTTTGACTGCAGATGTGGCTGTGCTGCTTTACCACTGTGGAGAAGCTGGTATCTGACTCCAAGAAAGCATTTTCCACATGGATACAAATCTGTTTTGTACTTCCCTGTAACTGTGTCTGAGGGGCTTTGCCAGGCCCCTGGCATGGGCACCTTCTGCTGGACCAGGTTTCTCTAAGCAGTCTCTTGAGCAGGGATGGAGAGCCCAAATGTAAAGGATCTGCTGGAAAGGTGCCTGTAAAGGTTGTGTTTAAGTCCCCAGCATCCCACCTGGGAGTATTGCTGGCACCTGTGACCTGTGCTTAGCTGTGATTACACCCAGCCTAGTGTGTTAGTGGTGGTTTTAGGGTCAGGATTAGCGGATCTTATAAAGCATAGGGCTGAAACCAAAGCTCCTGCCATGGCAGGGCTGGGTCTGTGGCCTTAGGAGGGTTGTAGCCTTGCTTGTATTGGGTGCAGGGTCATAGGGGCTGAAGCTTCTGCTGAGGAAAGTGTGTGTCAGCTGGGGCTCTGCTCCTGGGGCTGAGCGAAAATGAGAAAGCCAGGTGCAATAATGGAAGCAGCTGGTTCCTATAGCCGTTCACCCAATGGAAAAACATGGTTAGATGCCACGAAGTAGGTGGCAGTGCCTTAACCGTATGCGTGTTGTATAGGCCACAGGGGCCTCTTCCATCCTTATCAAGGGGAGTGCTAACCTTCTCTCCTTTCATACAACACAGCCGTGTGATTGCACTCAGTGCTATTTAAACCTCCAGCAGCCGTCTGCTCTAGAGGATCGAGTGACGAAAACATCCGTGTTTTCTTCTTCCTCAATTTACATCTCTTCCTGATCCCGTTACGGGATTTTACTTTAGGTCCCGAATGAGCATTAAAAACCCTAAAAATATCCCTTCAAAAGAGTAAAGTGAGCGTTTTTGGTCGCTCTCTTAATGTATGCATCCCTATCAGCCAATAAGAGTGCAGCGGGTGGACCCTCTTCGACCGCTCCCCGTTGTTGGCGCCGAGCCCCGCCCGCGGCGCGCCCAGCCCAATCAGCGGCCGCGTTAACAGGGGCAGGGCACTTCTGGTTCCGCCTCGCTAATGGCGGCCGGAAGGCAGGAGGACCCCGGTTCGAGTCCCGCATCCGGCGCTGACCGGAGCCTGGGGCGGGGATGCGGGGGGGCCGTGCACTGGCGCTGCCGCCCGCAGGGATGAGCTCCAGGGCAGGATTTGCAGCGAACCCGCCTAATCTGCGCGGGGTTTAGCAGCCGTTCTGGGTATCCCGAAGGATTACGTGGGAACACGGGTGTTCGGGATTGGCTGATCAGATTTCCCAGGGCAGGAAGGCTGTTTCCTGACGGGCTGATCAATCGTTCTGGAGTGCATCACAAACGTTCCCTCGTTCCAGGTGTGCACGTGGTTGAAGGGGCTGTTTTGGGTTTTCCCCTCTTCTAAAGGTCCTTGCTTTCTGCTTCCCAAGGGAATAACACCGAAGCGACCGTCTGCTTAAATCCGGAGCCAATGAGTTCATTAAGGGATTAAAAGTTAATTTCCCCTCCTCACTGAATGCTGCGATTTCTGCTGTTTTAAAACCAATCCCATTTCCCGCTGTTTATCCCTTTTCCCCGAGGCTCTCCCGCGTTGCTGGGTTGCAATCAGTTACAATTACGTTGTTTTGGGGCCAGCGAGGCGCCGCGGGTGGGTTCTGGGATGTGAATCAATGAGCTGCGTTCCTTGGGCTCTGCTCTGGACACTGACAAGGTTGTGCTGCCTCCAGGTGAAGTCTCAACGACCACATTGGGCTGCATGGGGCCAGGTCCAGGGCTGGGATAGCGGGATCCAGCTGCGCGGGTGCCCGTAGCCGGGATGCGGTGCTGCTGGAAGGTGGTTGCTGAATGCGCCGCATAAGAAGCTTATTTTGTCACTTTAATTTCTAATCCCATGCATTTGGGTGCGCTCTCCTATTAGTAAGCATTATCCCTCCAAGTCCCATTAGCTCCAGGAGAGCTGGGGCTTTGCTTGTGGAGATGGCAGCACAGGAGCCAACAGGGCTCTGGGTGCCCGATGTGACTGTGGGGCAGTCCTGACCCCACAGGTTGTGGCCATCGGGGCTTGGTGCTTTATTAAGGCACTATTTTCATGTATGCAAGTGCCTGCGTGACTTTCACACCCACTTGTGTGCCTTCCAGGTTCTCCCTTTAACCCCAGGGCCATCCGCAGGGCTGTGCTTTGTCAGAGGATCTCAAGCCTTGGATGTGGAATTAGATGACTGCTTCTCTTTAATAAAATTACTGCTGCCCTCTTCAAGCAGCTCAGTGTGACACAGGGAGCCTGTGGGTCCGTTCCTGGAGATGAGGCAGCTCGGGGAGGAAACAGAGGAGGAGAAAAAGCCAGTAAAGCCACGCATCTCCCGAAACCCCTTCTGCCTAATCCAACTGAATTAGAGGATTTCCAAGTGGATTTAAAACTAAATCTTGATTAGGGAGAATTTCTCTCCAAGAGCTGCTGCACGGTAGTATTAATGGGAAGTGATCATGGGCAGAGGAAATAGGACAGAAATAACAGAGGGGAGCACATACGTGCTCAGGTCTGAGCAGGGACCGAAAGAATCGGGGAATTTATCCAAGGGAAAAGGGAGAAATTGAGCTTTGACGCAGTGAGACCGGGCACGGGCTGGGAGCAGCCTCATCCCAGCGGCATCTCCCTGCCTCCTCGTGGGGTTTGTGGGTGAAGGAAGCAGCTGTGACCAGGGAGAGGGGACATCACTGCTCCCCAGGCACCGTGCTCATCCCAAGCCCTGCTGGAACTCCAGGAGCTGAGCCCATGCTTGCAGGACACATGCCCAGAGGTGCCTGTGGGATCCTCTCTCTGCTGACCGTGGTGTCCATGCTCCCTGAGGGTAAGTGCTGCTCTGGTGGGTACCCTGTGCTGTGCAGTTACGGCTGTTTGCATCCTCCCTAACCCCTGGTTGGTTATTGAAGTGTGATTTATCCTCAGGATGCATTTGGGGACATTTCTGCCCAGGCAATGTAGCTGTGTGTGGTGTGTGTTGGTGGGTTTAGGATGGAGTGAATTCCATAATGGTTTGTACAAGACAAAGGCATAGGACAAGGATCCCCTGGGCTCCCTTTCCCCATCCTGCTCACCCACATTCCAAAAACCCCATGAAACCAGATGAGCCCAGGCCGGGAAGTGCTCAGGGTCACATCCAGAGCAGGGAAAGGTAACGGCAGTAGTGCATGCAGCCTGATTTTTGTTGCTGTGAGGCCGGGTTCTGTCTTTGCCCTAAACCCTGTTCCCGATGTAAATGAATCGTCTTCAAAGGCTTTTTTGTTTAAAGCAAGCTGAGGAATGGCTTCATCCCCATTCTGGTCCAGGACAAGCATTTCTCAGGCACTGGGCTGACCCGCAGGGAAGGGCTGAGCTGCAGCCACTACAAGTGTGCAGAGCTCTGGGGCCGCCAACAACACTGTCCCGGTGTCACCGACCATTGGGCTGTGCTGCTCCAAACAAGGATCTCCCTTCGGTTTCGGAGTTGTTTTCCCTCCCTGGCAGACCCTGCCATAAAAGCAGGACCATGTTCAGGAGGAAACCCACACCACAACCATGAACCATGCCTCTGGCGCGGCTGAAACTGGAGGGATTGGGTGAAAGGGGCAGAAGCTGTTTCCGAGTGTGGCCGAGTCCCGGCTCGGCGGTGTTGGTGGCTGGAAGGTTCCACGTCCTCTTTGCAAACCCTGTTTCAGAGCGCCCTTGTTCGCACCGTTTGATCCCAGCCCCGATCTCCACTAATCCCTGATTTCGCACTGACCTCTAGTGGGAGATGCTTTTATCATTTTGGGGCCCTGTGGGTAAGCAGGCGCCGGCGGCTCCGGGCTGCTCTCGGTGCTTAATGCGACTTGGCAAGGCAGAGAGCGCTGCGAAGCCGCCGTTGGAGAGCAGCTGGGAAGGAGCTCAAGTATTTTATCCCCTGGTAAAACACAGTTGCGTTTCCTGTGCTTCTCGTTCAGTGTCCGGGCTCCAGTGCTATGGCTGCAACATCATCGTTGGCACCAAGAACGTGGACAAGGGGTGCTCCCACCCGGAGGTCATCACCTGCTCCCACTCCCACCAGGGCTTCAAACACCGCTTCTGCATTAAGACGGAGAGCGGTGAGTGCGGCGCAGGGACTGTCCGCCCATCATCCGGGACCGCATCCCGGAGCCATGGGCCCGGGGCAGGGCAGGATGCGCCCCTGACGCCCCGCTCTGTGCTTGCCTTGCAGTGGTCCTGGGCACCCCGCTGACCAGCGGCTGCGCCACGTCCCGCCACTGCCAGCAGCAGGAGCTGCCGGGGGTGCGCATCCACTGCTGCGACACCGACCTCTGCAACAGCTCCCCCGCGGCCCCGCGCCCGCCCCCCGGCCTCGCCGGCCTCCTGCTGCCCTGTGTCCTCGCTGCCCTGCTCCTGTCCTGAGCCCCGCGCTGAGGGGAGCCCTCGGGGAGCTTGGGCAGGATGGGGGCACCCGGGCAGGATGGGGGCACCCGGGCAGGATGGGGGCAGGACACCTCCATCTCCCCTCACGGTGCCAAATGCTTTGCCCTGCCAAGGTTTTGGTGATGCCATGGTGGTGTCCTGGCAAGGATGGGGGACATTTATCCAAGCTCAGGGGGCTGGGGATGCCCGCACTAGGGGGGTTCTGCCCATGTTCCATGGGGTGCTGGGGGAGAGGTCAAGCACAGCTCTTCCCATGAGCTCTTCCCATCCTGAGCCACCCTGGGGAGCCTCATCCTGCAGGGCTGGAGCACCCTCATGGCTCGGCCCCTGCAGGGGTGTCCTACGGGGTGGGTGGGCAATGGGCTAGGGACCAGCCCGTGTGCAATGAACGTTTGTACCAGACGTTATCCCAGGCAAAGGGGCCAAAGGGAGATTTAACAGAGAAATCTCCCCCCGCACGCATCCGAACCCGAGACGAGCGGCTTGTTCAAGGTCATCGCGGGGGTTTGTGGTAGAGCTGGGAATTAAATGCATATGTCTGAAGAGCCAGGCTTGTGCTTTTATCACCAGGGAAACAGCATAAACCTCAGTGGTGAGAAACGGGGGAAATATTTTTATTCTAAGTTGGTTTTTTCCCTTTAGTTAAAAAAAAAATAACGCAAAAGACCTTTTCTGTGCAAAACATCAGCTTTTGATGACATTTATCAGGTGCGTGTCAGAAAACAAGACAAAACTCTACCAAAAATATTATCTGAGGCACCTTCCCAGCAGAAGCTCCTTGGGGTAGTACAAAACAAGTTCAGATTCTGAAGATTCAAAATAAAAGGAGCTCAGCAAACAAATCCTATGGAAGTGACAAGAACAGCAACACGAGCCAATCCCCCTGCTCCCCTTAAACCCGCCTGATGATTTTCAGGGGAGCAAGAAGCATTTCCTTGGCAGCCGCAGTTATTCTCACTACAGGTTATTCATCTGCCCCAGTGAGTGCTGAGCTCCTGCAGCAAAACCTCCACAGCATCAGCACGCTCCATAAACATCCCCATTTTGTGGCTGGGGATGGGGACGGGCTCCCAGTCTGGGGACAGAGCTGGTAGCCAGGAGTGCTGGTGTGGCATGGACCAGCTTGCCATGCAGCACCAGACTGGGTACAAGCGAGGGGTGGGGAGCTGCTGCAGCACCTTCCATCAGTCCCCTCCATCACAGTCCCCTCCATCACAGCCTCCTCCATGGGTCCCCTCCACTGGTTCCCTCCCCGTGGTCCCAGCCGTGTGGGTGATGCTGCTGGCCCCGCTCTGCCCCCCTCTCCCGGCCGGGATCATCCATCTCTCTGTGTAAGGGCCTGTTGCAATTAAGGAGGCTGAAGTGCTCCTGAACTCTTTAACCTTTGCCCTGGGATTGCTCCTTTTGCCCCGCGGCTGTGGATCAGCTCCATTGCACTCTCCAAACAGCGCCTGCTACTTAGCTGACATTTCTTTCTCCTGCTGGATCCTATTAGCACCCTGAGGTTGAAAATGCTACTTTGGAGTGTTGTAAGGAATGTGATTTATACTGGAAAGTAGCGGCAATCTATCTTTCCCTATACACACACTACGCATGAGGCTGGAGAGCTAAATCCACATTGCCTGAACAAACAGCAACTGGGATAATTGTTGGGGAGGCTTCAGACACGAAGTGGGGAGAGGAGACCCAGAGGGCTGTGCTGGGAACCTGCTCTCACTGGGATCCCATCCCCCTGCCAGTGCAGACTGGTGCTGGGTGCTGCTGCTTTCTGAGTGATGCTGGCTGGGCTGTTGGCACGGGCTCTGGTGGGGGGGCCCATTGTGCTGTTCTGCACCCTTTTCTTTGCCTGTTGGTCTTGTGTTAAGAGAAGACCAGAGAGAGCAGTATTTGCACTGGTTTGCCTGTGTGTAAGTACACATAGAGGCAGAGATGTGTATGGGAGACGGATGAAGATGAGGATTGAACGGTGCCTGAAGGGGGGGATTACCCTTTATCAGACAGGACACGCTCACACTCCCTGCTGGGACTCGGGGTTAAAATCTCAGCAGCACCAAATCTCCTCCTCCTTAAGCCAAGAGACTTCGCAGAGTGTGTGAATGTTCAGAGTAGGCCGCTGAGACCGAAACCGTCCCAGCTCCATGTGGGCACTGCGAGTCCCCGCCATGGGGTTAAAGTGAGCCCCAAGCCCAGCACAACGGGAGCTGACATTTACCGGAGCTGCCTCCTGTCTGAGCTGCTCCCGGGCATCCTCTGGGCACTCGGACCCAGAGCCACAGCGCTGTTGGCTCAGAAGAGCTGTGTTTTCTGGGAGGAAAACCAGCCACAAATAACACACCCACACCCCCCCCTCCTGCCCCTCACAGCCCCTGTGTTAAAAGCCCTTTCCTAACAGCCTCGGTAGCCGAAGCATTGCCATTGTTTCAGTCTCCAGTGAGTGCTCCTCTGAAAACGTTTCCAGCTCGGAGCAGGCTCTGACATTCTGCCCAGACCCAGGAGAGGGAACAAACAGGGGCTCAGAAACGCTGCTACGAGGCACAGATCCTTCTTCTTGCCGGAGAGCCACGTTCAGCATCTCACATCGTGTGGCTGCATCCCGCCAAAGAGGGGCAAACACCCCAAAACACCCCTAAGGCAGGAGGTGGGGATGCCTGAGGGTCCCCAGGAGGCAGAGCTGGCCCTGCTCTCACACCCAGGCGCTGGGGTTATTTTCATGCCTTTACTCAGCCTTTCCCTCGCGAGCAGCAAAACCATTTTCTTCCCCCAGAAAGACGTGCTCCGTGCTGTTCGTGCCTGAGTGCCGCTGGCTGCACAGCCCCGCTCCCCACCACGCCGGATGCCAGCACATGGGCCAAAAGTGCTGCTCAGACCCTGGGAATCAATGACAGAAAGATGGGTGGTGCTAATTCCCCTTTAGCCCTTTCATGCAACACACTGGTTTGTGTTGCAAAGGACCTTAAAGCTCATCCAGTTCCAACCCCTTCCATTGGAGCAGCTTGCTCCAAGCCCCTTCCAACCTGGCCTTGAATATTGCCAGGGATGGGGCAGCCACAGCTTCTCTGAGCACCCTGTGCTGGTTCCTCTCCCTGGGCTCAGACAGTTCTCAGGCCGGGAAAGGGCCGTGTTTGCCCAAGAACAACGTGGGGTTAAAACTGGGTAAGCCCTTGTGCAGCTCCTGCAGAGGGGCAGCGAGGAGCCCCAAGCAGCTCCCCCACAGTCAGCACCGGGTGCGCTGTGCAATCCCAGCTCCGGAAGCGTGCATTGTCCAGAGGTTCTGAGGATGGAATTTAGGATGCCCATTATCTGCTCCCCTCCCATGGGGAGACAAGCAGAGGAGCAGCATGTGTGGGACACCTGTGATGCTGCAGTGGGGCTGGTGGGGACACCCCCTGCTCAGGGGGCTGATTCAGCCCCATCTGTTTCACAAAGCAGAGCAGGAGCGGTGCCAGCCTTATTGACACAGACCATGAACTGGGTCATGCTGCCCGTTCCCCTCCCAGCACAGAGCTCTCCTCATGCCTGGACACAGAGGGAACGCATTGCCCAGAGGGATGTGCAGGGCACAGCATCCTCAGTGCTCCCAGAGCTGTGCACAAATGAGTTCAGAGGCCCAAAGAAATGCTTCTCTTCCCTAGGACGAGTGCCAGGGCCGCCCTCTGCCAAGGGCTGGGCATTGGGGATCAAATAGAGCGAGAAGCAGGGATGCTTGTTGGGTTTAGTAGCCGCATGGCAGCGCTGGAGCCAGAGATGTGCCTGACCTACATACAGCCCGGAGCTTGCCCAGCACCACTGAGCCACAGGCAGGACAGCAAATGGTGGAGGGGGAGGCCCTGCCCCACAGCACCCGACCAGCATCAGCCCGCTCAGCACCAGCCAGGATGGAGCCTCTCGAGCAGGTTCCCCTTTGTGCTGGGCACCACATGCATGCTGCAGCTCATCCCCGTGTGTCCCCTCCATGCTCCACGCCCCCAGCACAGAGCAGCCAGCCCCATGAATGTGTTCTGTGGGGTCTGCAGTGGATTCTGTGACCTCCCTCCCGGGGTCTGGTTTATCCAGCCCAGCAACACACCTTGAAGCCTTTTCCTCAGGCTCTGTTGTTTCAGCATCTCACACCCTTGGGCCGCTCTCAGTGCCCCCACAGGTTCTGCTGCAAAGGATGGGGATTTCTGCCATAATTTGCTCTTTTCTGTCCTTCAAAGGAGGTGGTTGGGGGGTGTCAGGAACATGAAGGCAAACAAGGGAGGGAAAGGCACCTGGAGCCCAGACTTTATCTCTGATGATAATTACAGAGCTCGTTAAACAGCAAACCAGGCCCTGGTGTGGAATAAGGAGAAATGAGGCAAGTGAGGATGTAGCAGAGCCTGGCATCGGCTCTTCCCGACGGCAGCGGCGGCTCCGGCTTCACGCGGCAGAAATGAATCGCAGCAAAGCACTGCCGGAGCCTCAAACCCCAACTGCTCTGGCACGAGGGAAGCGCCATGGGCTCTGCTCCTGCCCTGGGCACCAGGCGGCTCCTTAGCAAATACAGGATAATCCCATCGGTGAGGGGATCAGCCTGGAGGGGACGTGGCTGCTGAGGGGTGGCCCTGTGGGGTCAGCGGGGCTCGGGGTGCTCTGGGCATGTGGGGGGGCTGCTGGGGGTCTCAGCACAGGATCCTCCTGGAACCCAGGCAGGAGATGCCTCTCCCACTGAATAGTTCTCCCTCTCTGTTGAGTGTGGGGTTGGTTGGATCAGTGGATGTAGGGTGGATGCTCAGGGTATCCATTGCCCCCTGAGGTCACTGGGCTGGGGGTGTTACTGTGAGCAGAGAGAGGTTATGCCCTGAGTGCCTGGGCAGGCTCCCTCCCTGGAGGGATGGGGGGGCTGGAGCCTGTTCAGACCATGCCCTGTTCTCACCTCTGGCCTCCCCCAGTCATCCCAGTATCACCACCGTGGGTATATGGAGGCTGTGGGGTCTGGCACCGCATTGGTGTCAGCAGGAACCGCTCTTTCCAGCCTGGCAAATTCAGCCTCAGGAGAGCAGCAGGAGGAAATGAAAAGCTCATTTGGTGATGGAGAGTGGGGCTCTCCCACGGTTTGGAGCAGCCCAGGCCAGGGGGTCCTGATCCTGCTGCTGGCCCCATGGCTCAGCCCCAGCCCCATAGATCCCTCACACAAGAGTTTTCTGAGCCCCGGTCCCTCGCTGCTCCCCGGCTTTGGCACCACTCAGACGTTTTCCAGCAGCACTGATTCCAATTACATGTTTCACAAAAGTCATTAAAGAGAATTCCCCGTGAAATTATTTTCATTTCCCGCCCCTGCTCCCGCCCCTCCTCTCTTCCAGACGGATGAGATTAATTGGAAACTACAAACATCTTCCAAGGGCCCGGGGCAAATCCAATGTCAAACAAACGCGACTCTTCCCGATGCGCTTGCAGGGATCCTCCTCCCGCTCCGAGCATCCTCCTGGCACGGAGCCGTTTGCAGCCTCAGGAGTTCAGGTTTGGGAACCTTTGGAACTTTTTCTCCCTCCTTTGAGAAGGAAAAGGAAAGCGCCTGAGGGGCGGGAGCTGTCAGAGGCAATAATGTGAGGTCTTACTTTGGGCTGGCAGGCGGAGGGCTCTCTGGTGCGCGCGTTAACTGTGAGGCTGAAACAGGGAAGCAGGGAGGAACATTAGCAAAGTGATCCAGCCCCCAGGCAGGGAGAGGAAAACCAAAGCCCCCAAACCCAACAACCTGCAAACCAATCCTGACAATGTCCCCATTCACCTCAAGGCTCTCATCCAGTCCCGGTGTTTGATTCCTGGGTTAATCAATAGAACAAATCTCTGGTCTCTCACCTCTCCTGGCCCCTTCAGGCTCTTCCCAGCCTGATGACAGCAGAGAGCCCTTTGCAGGGCTGCAGAACCCAGAGCTCCACCAGACCCCAGTGCCAATACCTGCTTGTGGGGAATGATGGAGAGGGAACAACATGGGGGAATTGCTACTTGGTGGAGCAATGGCTCAGCATCACCTTCCCTTGGTGCTGCTTTTAAGCAGGGCGAAAGAAAACCTCACATAGAGACCTCTGTGTTACACAGGATCACACATTTGTGTGCTCATACACACACAGGGCGGTGAGGAAGATGTGACAATAGCTTTGGGATTGGAGAAACCAGATTTATTTGCATGGAGCAAACCCCGAGTCTGGTTTGTGCAGACACAGGGCACCGGTGGTGGCAGAGGTAAGCAAGGCAGAGCAGGACGATGAGCAGCCTGGTTAGACCAGAACACGGTGGCTCCATTCCCTGGCACCCTCTGACAAGTGAGAAACCTCCAGTGCATTAAGGACACATTCCTGCGCTAATAAAAGCTGTGTTGTCTGGTGGCGGGAGGCTGCAGGATGTTATGGTTGGAATGTTCCTCTGCCCTTGTGTAATTAAAAGCCCCACCAGCTGTGGATGGGTGAGAAGCTGTTTTCTCCCCCCAGACACACAGACTTGATGTTTTCTGTGATCTCCACGATGTCATCAGCTCCCCTTTGATGTGTGCACCCGGGCTCACGGCACCGGGGGGGATATTTGCCTGAGTATTGCTCATTAGGTGACCCAGTAGGATGGAGGCAAGATTAATTGCAGAAGGGGAGAGACCAATCCCTGCATCCACATTCATCAGCGCGCTTGGGCTCGGGGGCCGCTGTGGTGAGCCAAATGCAAAACTAATAATAAGACAAAGTCAATTCCCTGAAGATTTCAATAATGGATTGGAAAAGGGCGGATTATTTTCCCATTTGATGAGGGGAGGATGGAGACACGGAGCAATTAAGGGCTTGCTGTACCATAATAAAGCTGGCTGTACCATGGTGTGCAGTGGATCCCTCCTGATCCCCCCTCCCGCTTTCAGAGTTGTACAATACTATGAAACCAGTACTTGGTGGTGGTTTCCTTAGGCCAGTCCTGCTCTTGGAGTTGCCGGTCGCAAGTGATGGAGCAGGGTGGCCAGGGCTGCTCAGAGCAGTAATGCTGAATGCTGAGGTGATGGACCAGCCCTTGGGGTCTGTGAGGCCTGAGCACAAGCCCTTATGAACTCAGCCCTCCGTGTGCTGAGCCTTCTGACTCAAACCAACCTCCAAAATCACTGGAAAACACTTTGTTCCTGCTCTCTTCCCAACACCCTCATCCCCATCCCCATGTTCCGTGCTGGAGACAAAAGGCTTTCCCGTGGCACGGCTCAGATGCTCCCTTGGAACTCCTTGCCAGTGACCAGGATTTTCCAGGGACAGAAAAAGCTGGAGGCAAAATCCTGCTGCCCACTACAATAACATAAGAACATGCTTCATGCCAGCCCTCAGATGTGTGGGCTCTGGGTCCATGGAGGGCAGCTGGAGCCCTCCCCTCTGCCCAGGCTCAGTAACCACTGCGCTGGTGGTGGCTTCTGAGCTGCTGTGTTGGGTTAGATGCAAACCAGCCCCGTGCACAGGCTGCAGGAACAGCGCGTCCCCTGCGCACACCCGGCTGCTTGCTGGGGCAAATACCAGTCCCCAGGTATTTCCCCTGAGGGCAGCCCAGAGCAGGGTTGTGCTGGGCTGGGTGCTGGGATGGGAGATGCTGTCGGGCCCGCAGAGCTGCCGGGCAAATGAAGCAATCGTGTTCCCAGGACATACATAAAAAGAAGTGAAAAACACGATTAATCCATAGCAACAAAAGGAGGCAGCATGGCAACAGCAGCGCCTGCTGCAAAACAAAACAGGGACAGGAGCAGGCGGGGAGGGAGGAAATAAAAACCCACTGGGTCCTTCAGGGGTTTTCAAGGCATAGGGGATGTTGCAACCCAGGTCGGTGGGATGGGTACATGGATGGGTGCTGGTGTGAGGGGCACCAACCTGTGCATAACTCTGTGGTCCCAAGCATCCCACGTTGCCTGGTTTGGCCTCTGGAGCTGGGAAGGGGCTGCAGGAAGGCATCGGCCATGGCACAGGGCAATGGGGATGGAGATGGTGGTTCTAAGGCTGTCCTTAGGGCAGGTCTGGCCATTGTGCTTCTCTGAGGGCACTTGAGCCTGTGCTCGGGCTGGGGAAGGTCCCAGCTCCTGGTGACGGATCAGCAGCAGAGCTGGGCTGGAGCTGAGGACACCAAACCCATCCTGGTTTGGGGTTTTCTCTAACTGCTGTAGAGAAAATGAAACCCCAGATGGGCAGCACAGGAGCAGTGCCCAGTAGCACCTCACAGTCCCTTCACAAGGATGAGCTGCTCATGGCTGCTGGCACAGCCTTGTATTCCTTAGGACTGATGGACTGGATTAAATCCAGGAGCAGAGCTCCTTGGGGGCACCCTGCTGCACTCCCACCCTCCAAAATGATCCTTTCGGCTCGGATGAGGGTGAAACCCTCAGGAGACAAAACTGGGATAAACTCAGCATGAAAACAAGGCTCAGCCCCTGTTCTGAACCCAGGTAATGCTCTGCCACGGGTGCGTGGGAAGAGCGTGATGGAAATAAGCCATAATAGATGTTAATTTGAAGTGGCAAGTTTGTGAGTCAGGGGAGAGGGAGGAGTGGGCAGGAGGCAACCATGTGAGGGTGAGGATGAGGATTTCTGCTGCATCTCCCATGTACTGAGCAGGAGCAGGCCACAGTGCTGCCAGGGCTTGGGTTGGGAAGGGGAAAGGGACCTGCATGGGGAGCAGGGAGGGGATTGCCTACAGCTCAGTTACCGGCAGTTTGGCTTTATCAGAACCCACATTCGATGTGAGGAGGAGGTTTTCCACGCTGCGAGAGCCAAAGCAAATACAGTGAAGCTTAATTAAATGCTCACCTGCTAAAATAATAATTTTCTTATGAACTGAGGAAGGTGAAGCACAATGAGATGGACCCGATAAAGGAACAATGGTTCTCAGTGTGCCTGCCAGTGGGCACATGTAAAAGGCAGGGGTTTGGGGGAAAGGTTCTCCCCTTTTTTCCCTCACACAGCTCTGGGTGTTGGATGCTCCCTAGGGCTGCCAGAGCCCTCGTGCAGTGCCTGTCTTGATCACTGAACATGAACATCCAGTCCTGTGCTGCTCTGTACAGTCAGCTCAAGGCATGGGGCTGTCTTACTGGTTGTGAGTGGTGATGTCTAGAGGGAATAGAAGGAAAAAGGGGAGGAAATCCATGAATAACTGCAATTTTAATTGCGTTCTTGCTTTGCTGGTGCTGGGAGATGGGGGACACCTCATCTGCTGAGCCTGGGGCCGCCTCTGCACTCTGAGAGCTGCTCAGGGGGACTCTGTCTGAGAGGGAGCCAAGTGAGGAGTGAATGGTAATATCATCATCATCATCACCTTCATCTGAGGGGCCTGGGAGAGTCCTTTCAAGAAGCAAAGATGGAAAATGAAAAGAAAGCCAAGAGGCGCTGACCCATGCACCTGCAGACTGGCTGCCTGGTGTGCACAGCGTGCCTTGCACATGTATGTGCACTCCTTGCACATGCCTTGCACATGCGTGTGCACCCTGAGCGCAGCCCCAGCTCCTGCAGCCTCAGAGGCCAGGCAGGGATTTCTTTTGGCAGCTTCTCTCTACATCTTGTTTCCATTCAGGAGAAGGATCATGGAGGGTAGACGATGGCTTTCACCTTGCAAGGGCTCCCCCCAGCAGCACCATTGGGCTCACCCCGCTCTGCCCCTGCTCCCCCGCCCTGGGTCTTCAGCATCTTTCAGCACCCTGGAAGGAGCCGCTGCTTTCCAGCTCTCCCAGGCTGTGACATCACCGGACACCAGCAAAATGGGGAGAATACGGAGCAATTTGGAGCTTGTCTCACTTCTCATCCCAGCACCACCGGCTCCAATCAGGACATTTGACTTCTGGGGTTTGACTTTGGGGTGCATGGACTCAAACCTTACGCTGAGGCCTCAAACCGTGGGGGAAGGGTTGGGCCAAACTCCTGGTTTTCCCTTATTTTAATGAATGTATCATTTAAAAAAGTTCATTTTTCCAGCCTCCTCCAATGCAGATATTGCCTTTCTGTAAAAAAAACCCCTCAAACCCAGAAACCAAAAGACTGAGTTTGGACCCTTCATTATTTGGCATTGGCTCTCTTAGATACATTGGACATTACTTCATGGCTGAAATTACAGAAATAAACCCCCTAATAAAACAGAAACCAATAACTTTCACCCTTTTTGTCTTTCTATGGGCTTCAGGAACGGCTGAGCCTGTACAATAATTACACTGTGTGCACAGCAAAAAAAGTCCTTGCCTCCTGGCATTCCCAGCCCTTCCCCGCCAAAGGAAAAAGAAAAGTTGGCAATAAATTTTAAACAGTTTTATTTACCTTGAACTACTCAGCCAAGAATGCACATTATTTAGGGACTGGAATAAAAAGCCATTCACTCTAGTTCAATTGGCCATTTAGTTCAATTTGTGTGTGTTACTGCAGGTAATTACTATGGTAATAATGTACTGTAATCTGCACTGATTTGGGACTTGTCCTGTTTCTGTATTAATAATAAGTGCCATATATGTACTAATTACCAGTTTGTTACCATGGTTATTTGCGTAGATGCCGTGTTAATGATACCCTGGAAACATAAAGCAATCACATTTTTGAATTAAATCTTTGTGGTCTCTTTAGTGCTAAAAGCCCAATTCACATAAAAGAATGATGAAGAAAATGAGCTCATCGCGGCTGCCTCGGCAGCGCCGCTGATTGCGCCCGGCACAAACACACCGGCCTGCCGGGGAGCCGGAGCCTCCCAAACATTTTCCATGGTTGCTAGGATACTTCCCGGTGACATCAGCGGCAGGAACACGCGGCGCTGGGCTGTCATGCACACGTATTTATAGAGCACGCGGTGCGGGGATGCTGCAGCCAGAGGTGTAAAACTGCTGAGGCTCTGCCAGCGAGGGGAGTGAAGCAGGAGCCGTCCCTCCCCTTCCCGGCAAACCCTTTCTCCTTGGAAGAAGTCAGGAGCCAAGCCGCAGACTGCCATCTTTTAGGCTCACTTAAAGCCAGGAGGGACCTCAGCCTCCCCTCCCCTGCAGTAACTGCTCTGCAAGTCCTGCGCTGCCTTGTGCCTCTCCTCCCCTTCAATCCTGGGGGATGATTTGTGTGCTCAAGGGCCGGGGACTGCTGCTGCTGCTGCTGGTGTCACCGTGCTAGGTGCGGGACCATGAGCAGGGTTTGTCCCTGTGAGGTTTCTGGCTGCAGTTTGCCATCCAGCCTGTCCTGCAGACACTGCTGTTCTCACTCGGCAGCTCCCTTGCTGGCCATGCTGGATCTGCATTACCATTAAAAATAGTTTATTGGCAACAGAGCCATTCCCTTTTCCCTGATCGCACAGTAAACAATGGCTCCTTCCTACCCTAGCATTAATGGCAATTCCTTAACCAGATGAGCCTGGTGCAGGGGCTGGGGAAAGCTGGAACCGTGAAGCTGTGTGTCTCTGCAGACAGTAGGGAGTAAAGCAGGGAAACCTCCAGGTCCCAACCCTGTATAAAGTGTGACCTGTACTGCTGTGGGTGATGCCCTGTGCATGTCCATTGGGGGCAGCAGGACTGGGGGTTGCAGGAGGCAGCAGGGTTTGGGCACTCTGAGTTAGCTGAAGGATGGAGCCGGAGGTCTCCCCTTTCACTGTCAGGGTTTGTCCGGGAGATGAACAAGGAGGTGGAAATCCTGGTGATGCTGCTTGAGAGAAGCCAGTCCTGGACTGTGTGCACCTGGAAGGACCCACAGCAGCTGCGATATCAGCCAGAATCCCTGGGAAAATCCCAGCGCCCATCTGCCAAGTGAGCCTGTGACCCTCAGCCTGTCTGGAGGGGCCGAGGCACCCCTGGAAGGTGCCCCCAGCTTCCCCCAGAGAGAGGCTGCTGGACCACACTGTGATGGGAGCGGGGTCTCTCCGTTATCCCCCTTGCTCTGGCTGATGGTGCTGCAGTGTTTCCCTGCTGCAGACCAGGTCCTGTGCAGCGCACGCCGTGTCATTTGAAAAGCTACTTAATGCTCTTTATTATCTGGTCATTATTTTTCCACTGAAGCCTGAGATAAGCAAAGCATAAATCAAACCAGATCAGGAGCCACTTGGAGCAGGTAAAGGATGGAAAAGATCTTAATCAGTGAATCTGGGCAAGAAAAGCCAAAAGAGGGAGAGGGAGGAAGGAAAGGGGGCTGAGGAACAAAGAAAGGGGGAGAAACACCACTTGTTGTTTGTGGGATGAAGACAAATGTTTCCAAAGCCACGTTTTCCACATGACACCCAGTAAAAGCCCTTGGTTTGATTATTAATCAGAGGGCAGCCTCCATCCATCACTCCATCCCTCCATGCCTCCCAAGCCGTTTGATGTGCTGCCCTCCACTCCCCCATCCCACATCCCCCACCCCAGGCAGCTCAGCCAGGGGAAAGCCCAGGAAGTTATTCCGATAAAGAGAATGCAATCAAATAAATAGAGGAGGAAATAAATAAGACTATCAGGAATGCTGCTGCTGCGCTGCTTGGATCCCTGCCTCTCGAGGCGTCTGGAGAGCTGCTGACACTGAGAGAGTCTTCTGAAATGGATGGACTTTACCTCTTGCCTTATACATCTGTTTAATGACCTCTCCTTGAAGGCACTTGACATGTGATTTATGGGATATAAATTCTACCTCTTTGCTTCGGTGTTGCAATCCCTGTGTTCCACAAGGTGGGAGCACCTCACCCCATGGGGATGCTGTCCCTGCAGCCCCTGCCCTCCTGCACATCCAGCCTCCATCCTCTGGCCCTTCCTCTGAAACACAACAAAACAGCAACCAAAAAAGCCCCAGAAGACCTTTAAAAATGTGTTTTTTCCTCTTTAAAAGAAAACTGCTGCTGACACAGCGTTCGCTGCGGTCAAGGCTGAGGGTGCTTTTCTGCAAAAGCCAACAGCAGCATCCCAGCTGATTTCCTGCAAATAACAATTAGAAAAACATACAAATAAATAAGTCCTTAATTCCTTTACTGGCATCCGTAGCTTCTAATTCATAAATTCATCAGGACTTTCCCAGGATGTCAGTTTTGGCAAATGAGCCCGGAGTTGCTTCATGCTAATGGAGCGGTGGGCTGCCTGACCTCAGGAAATAGAGAGGCCAAACATGAAAAACCAGAGCTGGGTTCAAGGCTGGGGCTGTGAACCCCAGGTTGGAGGCTGAGGTCGGGAGCGGGTCAGGGAAGCATTGTGTGTGTGTGTGTGAGGCTGCGGCGCTGGTTTCTATTGAAAGCCTTTCATGCCGCTGCCTGGGACCTCTGGCCATTGTGCGCGGGAGCAGCCGCCTATTGAGAAACGCGCCTCGAAGCTCCTGGCTGCAGGAATGGGGAGAGATTGGAAACAGTCACTCTTACGTGGTACAAGCCAAGCCCTCCCCTACCTTGGGAGCAGAGGGAGGGGAGCTCTGCCTGGCTCTTTTCAGCATTAACACAGATGGATTTGCTTTGGCATTTAAGGGTGATGGATGTGCCAGGTGCTATTCATTAGAAATGATTTGTTGAGGCCAGCGCAGCTCGCCGGCCCATTAGGACGCATTTACTCCGCAGGTTGGTAATGGTGGGTGTGCTTAATAGTTCCTAAGTATCAGAAGGCATTAAAAAGCCCTGGAAGAGGCAGCCATCAATATTTACAGCTTTGCTTTGTTGGGGGAGGAAGCCAGTTCGTGTGCCTGGATGAGGTGTCTGCTCTGGTCCCTGCTTGCGGTGGGTGCTGGAAAGGGGGGAGGCTGGAATCCTGAAAGCATCCAAGTGATGCAGCAGAAGCTTGTTTAGCTCTGGAGGGGGAGGAATTTAGGCACACACCAAGGGCAGAGCCCCCTGGTCCAGCCCCGGGGTCCTATTGGTGGTGGTCCTATTGGGATTACCTCTCCCAAGCATCATGGACCACAGGCAGAGGAGGCAGAAGGTCATTCACTGAGGGATGATTGTGGCTATTACATCCCAATTCCCTTTCCCTGCTTCCCTCTCCCCTGGCCTGGGCCGTGCTGGGAGTGAGATCCCGTTAACAGCCTCTGCTGATGGGCAGCCATTTACTTAAGTCCCAATTTTTCATTGAAATAGCACGTTTGGCTATCAAGCATGGCAAGGTCATGGGGCTGCATTGTCTCAGCTTAATACCATGCTATTAAGGCTGGACTGTAATACAGCAAGTTCAGCAGCATAAGATCAAGCATTGGGCAAGACTGCAATTTCCTCCTGTCCTGCTGCTATGATCTTATCAAAGCCTGACTGATCTCTATGTACGAAATCACACCAGAGAACGTTAAATATGTGTCTCAGGTTCACAGCCCGGCTCCCTTTGTGTCGCTGCAGCCCCACTTTGGCAGGGATGGGTGGCAATTCAGCTGGGCTGGCGCAAGCAGCCAGGGTGAGGAGTGGGGGTGAAGTCACGTTTTATCTTTGCAGTTTGTGTTTGTAGGTTTTGAAGCCTCATCACTGCTCAGCCCCTCATGGTCTGAGCCTCATCTCTTGCATGGCTCAGCATCGTGCTGCCAGCCCTCACTGTCCCTGTGCCACTGCACTGGCCTGGAACCCTCGGAGCTGTGGCCATCACTGCTCGGAGCCCTGTGGAGCAATCATGTTGTTTCTGCCTTACCTGAGCTAGATAAGAATAACCCTTTCTTCCAGCCTTTATCTTCCTACCTGAGCTACAAGTGCCTGCATGCAGTCCCTTTATCTTGCTGTGCACTTGCACACTTCCTACCACAGCAGGGCCCTGCTTTCGGTCCTTGATGAGACGCAGGAAGCCTGGCTAGCAATTATGGAACAGAGGAGGAGGTGGGAAAAGGCAGACTGAAAACTGTCTGGTGGCTTTATTAAGTCATGCAAAGATACAGTGCTTATTGACTCATTGGCACAGATACAACGTGGTGTATGTGTGCCCAGATGGGAGGTTTTCACCGTGAGAAGAAAGCACATAAACAAAGGCAGGTTTGTGTGTGCCGGCCCTGCCGAGGAGAAAACGTCTCTCGCAGTGTCTCCATGAGAAGGGCTTGAGGAGCAAACAAATGTGTTACTTCAGCCAGGCAGGGAGGCCAAGGCCCAGCAAGGTGTGTGGGGGGCCCTGGTGTGGATGGAGCACAGCGGGTACATGGGTGACACAGTGCATGGGTGCACATATGGCTGCACGGGTTGGTGTTGGTGCCCTGTGCACACCGGGGAACAAAAGGACAGCAGTGGGAAGGGGCTTCCTTGTGGAACAGACCCCCCAGCTCCCCAAAACAGAAAACAGATGCAAAAGCCAAGCTCTGCTGCCGTCATTCCTATTTGAGTCAGAGCAGCTTAAAGGATAATTAGTTAATTGAGCAATGGAAGCCATCTCCCTATAGCTATGTGTCAGCTCCTGTTAGCTGCTCTGGAACGCTCACTGAGAATACACAGATACTCTCTGGAGATATTGATCGCTTTTTTGCCAGGCTGGGTGCTTCCTTCCCTTTGGTGGGCAGGGATCCATCCCGGCACACCAGGCTCCACAGGCACCCATCAGCTGCAATTGTTTTCTAGTGAAAATAGATGTTCAGTATTGATCTCCTCCCTGCAGCGCAGTCTGGGGGTCTTCTCCTTAGTTACTCTAATAAAACACAACTAATTAAATTTGTGCCTTGCTTTTCCAATATTGCACTATCCTAATTACTAATTAAGGAGACCACATGTAAGGGATAGGCATTATTCCCTGCAAAAGATCCCCTAATGGCCTAAATGACATCTCATGGAAGGAGGAAATCTTTCAGCAGAGGCCAAGAATGAAGCTTGTGAAGGGATCCCTGGGGGCAACTTAACGAGAGGCTCTCTAACCCTTCAGCTGCTGCCCTGGGTTTGCTGAATCATGGATAGCTGGGAAGCACCGGCAGAGCTGCCCATACACAGGGAGAGGAATGACCAGGAATGGGCCACATCTGCCTGCATCACCGGCCTGGGAAAGCTCCCATGGGGAAGAGGAGGAGCCGAGCGGGGTCTCCTATTCGCGGGTCCCGCACGGAGCCCCGCCACGCCCCGCGTCCAGCCCGCCCGGGGACATACCAGAGCTGGGGCTCGGCAGGGAGGAACGAGCCCTTTCAAGCCTATGCACAACATCCTGCTCCTGCGAGGTCCTGCCAAAACGGGTTCATTGTGTTCCAAGTGGCAATTAAATACATGAAATCGCAGTGAGGGCTCTTTGGGGGAGCTTCTTAGAATCACAGGATAGTTAGGGCTGGAAAGGACCTTAACATCATCCGGTTCCAGCCCCCTGCCATGGGCACGGGCAGCATTTTTACGGCTCATCTCGGCTCTGCACGGGGTTGAACAGAGGAACCGGGGCACCGAGGGCTCCGGGGCAGCCCGGCAGCGGGAGCGGGGAAGTCGCGGCGGGCCGGGGCTGCTGTCCCTGCATGCAGCGGGGTCCGTGTCCCCCTTCCCATCCCTCCCGCCGGAGGCACTTGTGCTCCCCGCGGCCGCTCAGTGTCGCGGTCTGCAATGGCAAGAGGAGCCCATGCCCTGGCTGCTGTGTACCTGCACCCAGCAGAGCCGGGCGCTCCTCGTAGCAGGTCCCAGACCCATCGCAGCAGCATTCCTGGGAGAGGATTTTGCACGTAATGGAGCTCAGGCTCTGGATGATGGGGGCTCTTTGATTTTGGAATTGCGGAACAAGGGAATTCTGTTCCTGCAAATCTGAGTTTCAAAGAATATTCTCCTGCATCTGGGAAAACCCAGTCTAGCCAGCCAAGCCCAGCACTGTTTAGCCCAGTTCAGACCAGTTTAGCCCAGCCCAGCCTCGTTTAGCCCGGTTAAGCCTAATTTTGCTCAATTCAGACCAGTCCAGCCCAGTTTGGCCCAGTCCAGCGCAATTAAGCCCAGCCAAAAACAGTTTAGTTCAATCTTGTTACAGGAGCACCTGCTCCTCACTGGTGACTCCAGGTGATGGAGCACTGAGTGATGTGCTGAGTGAGGGATACCAAGAGCCAGGCTTAAACCAGGATGCTGGGCTCCCCTCAGCCCTGCTTTGGTTCTCTGACTGAGCCAAACTGGCTTCTACACAAGAACCTCTGAATATATCCTGACCCCCTTTACTGCACCCCAGGGACCACAGATGAGTGGCACAGGAGCCTGTGCTGGGCTTTGCTGACCCTCTCCCGGCTGAGCACCTTTGCTGGAGTTCAGCAGCATTTTCATTTCATTCCCGTGTGAGTCGCTGCTCACGCTCTGCCTGTTCTGCCCTCACAAGTCACCGGCTCTTTTCTTATGCTGCTCTTTTGGAAACATATTTTTCCCCTTAAATATGTGGCCTGGAAGCGTGAGCTGAGATTTATGCTGAAAAGAATTGGGAAAGAGCAGCAAATACATACTTGTTGGAGGGAAAAAAGAATACTTTGGGCATTATAGAGGATCCCCCATGCTGGGACTCACAAAGAATGTGTTCTGCCCAAGATGTAGGTGTTGACCAGGGCCAGCTTTACTGCCCCATGTGGCAATAACACTTAACCTTTAGGATGAGCCTTTCAGGTCTCTACTTAGGAGTCGCCAGCGCTTGACCTCTAGGGAAACTGAGGCGCGACTGCACCTCCTACCAAGGCAGGGACTGTTAGAGGTCAAACAGCTTCACATCCTCCCCATTTCCCTTCTTGTGATGATTTGCATGTTGCTTTGCATAACACTGTTACAGCCAAAATTTGGCCAAGGCCCTGTATCATTAATTGCAATTTAAAAAGACTCCACACAATATTGAATTCTATCATTCATTGTCCTCTTGGTTTCTATTCTGCTCACAGGTTAAATTGAGCATGGGTCCATTTTGGCTCATTTTACATCTCTCTTGAAGTGATTGAAATCTTAATAATCAAGGATAATATCGACGCCAAAGTTTTAAGCAATAAACATATAAACAGAATGAGGAGAAGCAGAATGCTCACGTCTCTCAGCAGCGAAAATTGTGCCTTTTAGTTTGCTGTAGCAGATGTTAAGTTTCCAATAATAAAATAGAATAAAAAATCTAAGGGAGACATTTAGCAAAGTATAGCTTTACACTCCAGAGTTATCACTCCAATTTCAACTGGGACCATAAAGTTTTATGGGCTATTAAATTGCCCTAAACCTCCTTTAACACACTAGCTCTAATGTTGAGATTAACCATTTAGAAAAAGGAGGTTACCTTGGCAGACACGGGGCCATTTCCCTGCACTCTTACTCAGTCAATCGCACTTCCCTATGGCAGAGCCATTTGCTGGAGCATGGCTGGCAATCAGCTGCGTGCCCTGTAGGTGATGCAGCCACAGTGGATGCAGTCCCTGCCACAGCACTGGAGCAGCACCAGCACCGGGAGGGATGCTCAGGACAGCAGAGGTTAAATCTCAGCTCCCTGTCTGGATGCCGTTTTGGCTCTCCCATCCCCTCACCCATTCCATAGGGATGCTCCTGGTTTCTCTTTTTCCCCTTTCCTTTATGTTTGGGTGAAACAAATCCATCTGAATATGGCCTTCGACTGTGTTTTATTGCCTTGCAGAAGAGACCCTTGATCTTACCTTGAACGCCCTGGGTGCTGAACTAGTGTGTACACAACCCAGGAAAAGGTTAATAGCAATTTCCATGTGCCCTTGCAGAGCTCTTGCCAGAGGAGGAACTTAAAAACACTCCAGCCACATCCTCAGCGTGTCATAATGCCCTCCAGCAGCCCAGCATTTATGGTATTGATTTCCAGACAGCACAAACCCAGACATAAGCTGCATCCACAGATGATCCTCAGCCTCTTAAAGGGGACTCGTGGGACTTTGCCACTTGAACCTGCCAAGCACCACCCTTTATCACCCTTCATTTGCCACCCTGGGCAGAGGGCGGCTCCTTCTCAGGAGGAGTTGTGGAAGAAAGGGTCACCCCTGCTCCATTTCTGACCGCAGCATCCATCCTGCATCCTGTGTTTGGTGCAGCACGGGCTGGCTTGGCAGCCCTTGGGGCTGGGAAAGATCCCTTCCCAAAAGCCTGATTCCTGTTTCCCCTCTGATAAGATCAGCAAAGACCTGCAGTTTGCCCCCTAAATTTTGTTGAAGGCATTTCCTACTTTGAGACTCTATTAATGGCTGAGGATTTTGAGCAGACACGTCCCCAGGCCGGGGCAGGATGTCTTCCCCATGTGTGCACTCTCATAAAGATGCATTAGGAGATGCTTCAAAGCCTCTGGTACCTGTGAGAGGACCAAGCTGGACCCCACCATCAGCCTCCTTCACTGTAGCACAGCCCTTGTTCCAGGTTTGGCTGCACTTGGGGGGGTCTTTGCTTTCTTCTCAGCCACCTGCAGTGGTTAAAATCCTAACTGGGGCTTCAAATTCATGTACAGTTGGTGCCACAAGCCCAGCCTGCTCTGGGGAGCAAGGAGGAGGGTTATCCATCTTCAATCCTTCACCAGACCTTGAGGACATGGTTCACCAGGTTTGTGCACACTGCAGCCTTTAAAAAGATGCATTCTGCTGTCTGAGATGCCTCAGACATCAGCAGAAACTGCATTAAGGACAGCAGTGTCTTTCCTTTAAGTTCTTTTTAACTGCATTACACTGCTATGAAGTGAAACGTTACACAGCTACATAAATACGGTTGGACTCGATGATCTTAAAGGTCTTTTCCAAGCTAAATGATTCAATGATTCTATGATTTGATACAGCAAGCCCCAGGCTTCAGAAATGCTCTGGCTAAGCCTACCTTTGGCGGTACATATGTCTCCTGTGTCCCATATCACAGAGAAACAAGGTTTAACTGATGCAAGCTTGCAGACTAATAGGACACTCCATCTACAATTAGCTGGGGTTAAGCTTTTGGAGCCGTATGTTCTTTGTGCAGCAGGGACAGGGCTCAGAGGAGGAAGCAGCACTACACTGCAGCAGGCATTTTGATTGAGCAAGTTTTAAGACTGAGTCAGAGAGATTTCCTAACACCTCTTCCCTCCCCGCGCTGCCCAGATAACAAACATCAGCTGTGGAAGGCAGAAAAGCCTGGTTTCTCCCCCATCCTGGATGGAGAGGGCTGGCCTGGAGTCCAGTGGGGTTCAATGGACCCCTGCCCGAAGGCTGTGGGTTCCCTCTGCAATCTTTAATTCAGATGAGTGCATCCTGAAAGTGCTGCATACCCTCACAGAGCTTGAGCTCACACTTCTTCCAAACTTCCCTCTCTTGAGTTAAGGCAGCCCTGATAGAGCAGTCCCTTCTCTACTGGTCCCTACAAAAGCCTCAGCATCTTCATCAAATCACAGCATCCCAGCCTGGTTTGGGTTGGAAGGGACCTTTAAGCTCCCCCAGCTCCAACCCCTGCCATGGGCAGGGACACCTTCCACTGGAGCAGCT
>WYDI02025211.1:0-83221 GCA_009867235.2 Psittacus erithacus | reverse complement strand
GGAAGTTCAGGTTAGACATAAGGAAGAAGTTCTTTACTGTAAGGGTGGTGAGGCACTGGAATGGGTTGCCCAGGGAAATTGTGAGTGCTCCATCCCTGGCGGTGTTCAAGGCCAGGTTGGAGAGAGCCTTGGGTGGCATAGTTTAGGGTGAGGTGTTCCTGCCCTTGGCAGGGAGTTGAAACCAGATGATCTTAATGTCCTTTCCAGCACTAACTATTCTATGATGCTATGATTCTATGATCTGCACTGTGGGTTGCTGTTGAGATTTGCTTTGCCAAAAAGGCTACAAAGACAACCTAGAAAATAGAAACTCTTCTGTCCCATCTCTTTGGTCTGACTTCTGTATCCCCGTGCTGTAATGTGTTGCTTTAATTTGTGCTGACCATTTGTCTCAGGCAAGTGTAAGATCACTAGTCTACCTTGAATTTCGCACATACTACAGCTATGTAATTTCCTTTATCTTATGCTATACTTGTAGGGTGGCTTTGGTTTTGTGTTTTGGTGTCCTGTTCCATCCCTCCCCCACAAAGTGAAAAGCCCACTGACATGCTTAAAGCAGTGAATATGGACTGACCAGGTTTGTCTATCTACTGATGCCTTTCATCTGCTGTGCTCTTCTGCAGGAGGCAGCAGAGCAGGCCCTCTCTCCCAGGTTTCTACTGCTCTGCAGATCCTTGAGGACTTTGCTCTTCTCTCTTAGGCCTTAGCTACCGTGTCTATGCTTCTGGGGTAGCGTTAGCTGGCCAGTGAAGAAATGTGCAGAGCATGTTTCAAAAGGGGTCTGTCCTTTTCCTTAGCTTTGGAATGGCACTTATAATAATGAATGACATCTCTTTATTTTGAAAAATAAAAAAACTGAGGGTGAAATAATAGTAGTGAAGAGTAGCAAGTCCTTCCCAGACTCTGAGCTGATCTTGGGACCCTAATGAGATGTTGTCTAAGCTCCCTGCTGTTCAGACCATGCAGTGTGTGCTCTTATGGTGAGAGGTCGCTGTTTTCAGGTTGTTCAGGCTGCAACAAAAACTGTCTTTTCAACTTCCACATGCTCACCAGGCCATGCACTATTAAAACTTTCAATTGTCTTCTAGCTTGTGTGCAGACAAGGTAGGTTTAGTATGAAATCACAATTTTATCTAATACACTGAGTCAAAAAAAATCCAGCAGGTTTTGAATGCTCAGTTGTGTGTTTATTCCCAGGGCCAACCTCTGCTATTAGTTTTAGGCATGCACACCACTGAAACAGACTCCAGCCTAAATCCTGCAGCTAAAATGGGGCGCTGTGTTCCAAACAATTTGCCATGAACTATCAATGTTAATCTGGAGGAAAAAAGAACGCTCACAGAAGCTGGGTAAGGGAAATGCTAGCAATTGTGACTTTGGCACAAATATATTGCTTAGTATTTAAAATCAGTACTGTTTTTCCCTAAATGTTTTCACTGGTGCAATGGACTAGATTCAGCCTTTACTTAATGCATTAAGATAGAAATTTTCTTTTCCCTGAAGTGACAACATGATCTGCTGTGTGGATTGGAACAAAATGCTAAGTATTTCTGGCTTCCAGTCCCACCTACTGCTACTTTGGACTTAATTTATAGCTGAGACAGTACACTATGCTTAATTTTTCCCCTGTGGGCGAGTAGCAGAGAGAGGCATTTGCCAGTGTCATAGGGAATATTGGGGGTGTGATGCTATCCAAAGTACTTTGTGTAATAATCATACCTACATATTAAATTGCCCACTAGGACATAATTAAAGGAGCAATAGAAACTGGCTGTATGAGAAGGTGATGCTTTCTACCTGCTCTTCAGCAACTGGTAAGTAGGGTGGGTTATTGCATGCAGCTGGAAAACAATCTTCAAGCACTGGTTTGAAGCCAATCAGCTTATGCTAGTATGTGCTGCAGAAGCTCTGTGATGGCTGATTAGCCAATATTGTTACAAAAGTTTTGAAGGTAACCTGTGAGGGTAAGAAATATTGCAGTATTTCAATATTTTGAACATATAAACCCATCATACCATCAGGCTGACACACTTAGTTTTAAAACAATATCTTCTGCTGCTTGTGGCATTTGCAGGTTATGCTTGCCTGTAGCATTTCTTGGTGCATACATCCTTTTTCAGTACTTGAATACTACAGGTCAGTGTGTATTGAAGCTTTATATTGAGTAGGATATGTATAACTAGAGTGTCATCCATGCATTTAATTAGAAACATGTGAGCACTGATGTTGTTTGCTGCAAGCTATTATTTCACAACAAATCAGAAGAGATGTTTTGAGATTCAAGTGCCTTCAGCTGCCTGTTAGTAAGTCACACCGGATGCCTTGTGATTCTATGAAATTCAACTGGGGCTGGGCAGAACAAAGTATTTTGTATTCCTCTTATTTTCTCCAAATTCCTTTTCTATCATACCTTTTCTTAATTGATGCCTTCATGTTATAGATGCGTCTTCATTACACTTGTATCCATTCTGTTACCAAGCTCTATCCGAGTGCAATGTTTTAGGCTAGTCCTCTGCCCGTGCAAGTCCTTAATTCTTCTATCTCTTCCCAAGGGTTTTGTGTTTAACCTCTGAGGCATTCAGGGCTAGATACTCTGCTTGCAAAATTTGGCCTTGATTTGCTCAAGAGCACTCGTTGCTTGATAGAGTCTTCTAGCATTATCGTATCTCATAAAGAATTCTGATTTATGTGTGTTTAAAAAAAACTGGTTTCCACTTTTGTACTCTGACCATGAGATACAAATAGGCGTTTCTGATAACATTCCTCACCCTGCCTGGCTGTGTTGCTTTTCCCATCTGCATCAGATTGTAGTCATCTTCTGGAATGTTTTTTTTTTGACATGATTTAGTCTATGAGTACTGCATAGTGAAGTTTAAAACAAAAAGCAAACACCAAAAAACACCAACAAACCAACCCCCCAAAAAACCCTCTTCATTTCTCATCTCGGACTCTGAATATATAGGATACAATGATATTTGGTGGAAGAGGAAGAACAGGAAAAGTTGTTTCTGAAAGAAAAAAAAGGTATGACTTCAAATTCCTTAGAGTATGGATCTGGACCTTAAAGATATGAACATAAATTTCATCAGTATTTTCTATTCAGGCTTATACCATCAAACAATGAGATTCAGACTTCAGATGAGGAGGATCCATTTCAGAAACATCCTTCAAACAATATGCCAGTGAGAAATTTCACAGGCATTAAAACACTCTTCCTTGCACCACAGACACAGTAACTACTTCTTCATCAGCTTGGGTAAAAAAAAGTTCAGTGTTCTGTCATACGCTACTGTATACCCTTCCAGCCAGTGGCTTGGGAGTATAAGCTTGTTGTGGTTTAAGTTCAGGCAGCAACCCAGAAACCACACAGCCGTTTGCTCACTCTCCCCCTCCTTCCTCCTCCCTCTCCCAGAGGGATGGGGAGGAGAATTGAAAGAACGTAACTCCCACAAGTTGAGATAAGAACAGTCCAGTAACTGAGGTATAACACAAACCACTGCTGCTACCACCAATAATAACAATGATAAGGGAAATAACAAGGGAAGAGAATACAACCATTCACCAGCCACTGACCGATACCCAGCCCGACCCGAGCAGCAATCTGGGCCTTCTGGGTGACTGCCCCCAGTTTATATAGTGGGCATGACGTGCTGTGGTATGGAATACCTCTTTAGCTAGTTTGGGTCAGGTGTCCTGTCTCTGCTTCCTCCCGGCTTCCCCTCCTCCCTGGCAGAGCATGAGACTGAGAAAATCCTTGGTCAGAGTAAGCATTACTGAGCAGGTACTAAAAACATCAGTGTTATCAGTGCTGTTCCCAGGCTGAAAGTCAAAAACACAGCACTGCATCAGCAGCTAAGAAGGAGAAAAAAAACCTGCTACTGCTGCACCCAGGACAAAGCTTTACAATGAGGATAAATAAACCTTTTTAAAATTAAAAAAATATAAATGCACAAATACCCTCATAGAATGTGCTTCACAGGACACACTTTTTGAGTGATGTATGGGCCTTATGAATATCTGAATTAATGCTTTACTGGAAGTTAGTAGTTCGAAGCTGTGCATTTTAACAAGATACAGAATCCTGCCACTGTTAAGAAATGCCAGATAATGCAACAGAGGAATCATCACAGATGCTGTCCAGGTCAAAGAGGAGCCTTGCTGTTCACTTAAATGAAATTAGATCCCTATCAGCTTTTAGTCATAATATCAGAAGTATTATTCCAGAAATATCTGGTATAGCCACAGGCTGTTACTGCTCTCTAGATTTCCAATTCTGGCAACTTGTTAGAGAGATATTTTACACCCAGATGCTCATTTACATTTGCAGGCAAAGCAGGTAAGCCTACAGTGACAATGATGTTTTATAGCTTTATATTCAGGTGAAACAATTACAAAATACTAAATTCCTAACAATTCCTACAGATAATCGTATAAGATCAGTTAAAGAAAATGTTTTTGTAATTTCTGCCTGCTACTTAAAACCCAAAACACGCCACCCAAGAAGGACCTACTTTTACAGTTTCAATATAATTTTATTCTACTTTTATTGTTTCATCTGTTATACAAGTGATGCTACTGTATTTTGGTTTTAGAAAGTTTTCTTCTGCAAATTGATTACAATCAGAACACCACAACTCTGAAAATCAAACTGGTTTGAGACAGAAGGACTAAAGAAGGTCTCTAATTCTTATTTGGTTCTAAATAACAGATATCTGTCCCATCATGTTATGATATTAGTAAAGGTATTTTATAGTATGTGTGGTTGTATGATGATAAGGTAGACAACAGTTAGAGAACAAGGTAGAACTCTATGTCCTTCTGGATTGCTGCATAAGAAATCAAGACCAAAGTCATTGCTGTTATTGCCACAGTACCTCTATTTAGATTTAACATACACTGCAAAATTTGTAATGTTGATGGAATACATTTATTTGGAATACATAGCTTAGTGGTCACATACCTCCATGTCAGATTGTTTTATGTTTACACTGGGATATATGTCTGTTAAGAGGAACAGATATTTCAGAGGAATATTCTGTCTTATCATTTGGCTGAAATCCTTTAGATTTTGTTAAAAAGAACATTTCTACAAAGTGAAATATTGTGAATATTTCATGATTGAAAATTTTTTCATGAATAATTGTTTTATGTTAAATCTTTCAGGATATGTAGTTGAAAACTGGTGAATGAAACTAAGTAAAACAAGATGGAAGGGGATTTCTCTTTTTTTCCTCTTCAGACAAACATTAATATGAAAATACATAGAAAAATAAAAATTGTACTTTAATAGAATTAAAGCTCATATTTCCTTATTATGGGTATAATGAAGATGTTTTTCATGTGATAAGGTTTCTTTGGTAATATTTGCAATTTATGATTTGGTATGTGGCAAAGCAGCTTACACAAGGAATGCTATTAAAGAAAGCTAATGAAAGGATTGATTGTATTTCAGGTTTTCCCTAAAGAAGTTCTTTAATGAAAACAAAAATGGAAAACAGCAAACCCTAAACGGACCCAAAGCCAAGCTTTTAAGCAACTTGTGTGGGATGAGGAGAGTGTTAGAACCTATCACTGCCACCAGGACCATATTGTCTACTTTATTCACTGGGGTGCTCTTTGAAAATAATAAAAACCCTATCCTTTGCCTGATCCAAAGTGTCCAGTTGTCTCCAAGGCCCTTTTGATCAGGAAAATGTCAATGTTTCAAGCTGTGCTCTTTGTTTGTGTGGATAATTCCCAGCCTGACTGCACACGTGGTTGGCCCTTACAGCTGTGGTGGCATTTAGCTGGGGAGATTTGAGAAGAGAGTATCTTTTTGAAGCAGCCAGCATTTATCAAAGTAAAAGTTTTTTGTTTTATTTAAAACACAGCTATTACTTCTGAAAGCAAGCTGTGGTAAAGTGCTGCTCTGGCTCATGAACTGTGCCCTGCTGCTTTCATTTTGGTCACATGCTCTTATGGGGCTCTGTAGAATTAGCTTTAATGACACCATTTTGTTGTAATAAGGGTAACAGTAATATAATGAATTGTACTGGAGCATGGGAGTATTACATTCATCTAGTCTACTTGTGGTTGTGTTAGCATCATGTGCAAAACCGAAGTTGAGTTAGAGACCTTTGTTGAGAGGTATGCATGTGTTATCTGTGAGTAATGCGTGGGGCTGGGAGCCGCACATTTAGGGGTTAGGTCCAACGTCTGTGACCTTTAATCAATTTCTAACTCAGTTTAATAATTTTCTAATTCAGTTTTCTCATCAATAAATTGCATATTATAATAATTTCTTACCTCATAAGTATTCTAAGAAGAGTCTGTTATTAGCATGTGTCTGTAGCTTGCTTTGATATCTTCAGATGAAAGGTGCCACAGAGAAAGTGACATTATAGCAAAGCTGTGAAGAGTGCTGTGCCAGCATGGTGGGAGGAGAACTCTTTGTATGTGGGAATTAAATTCAGTGAAGGGAATAGCCCTGATTTTTTGCCAGTTGACTGTGACATTCACGATGTGTCTAACATCAGTGTGTAACAACATATAATCCAGCATTTTAACTTGAAAGGTGGCATGAAACATACTGCATAGTCAGATGTTGACTAATATTCTATTTTTTCCAACTAAAACTGCTGCCAAATTCCCTATGAATCTGCAAATATTTCCAGTCCTCTCAAAACCTGAATTCTTATTTTTGTGTCTTTATAATTCAGAATTTTTTTCAGCTGGATACATATCAGAAGAAAAGCATGTGCCAGGGGTGTAATCAAGCACTGCAAAAGCATGGTGAAGCCCTGGAAAAGATGTGCAGAATGTGAGCCTCAGTTTTCACAGTGTGCTCTAGAGGCAGGCTAAAGCATCCATAACATTCAGTGCATACAGCAGGAGAATAAGTCAAGGAAAATGGTTTAATAAAGGTGACAAGTGTGTTGTTTGGAGGTAGAAGACCAAATACAGGAAAGAACAGCAATGGAGTATATGTAGGGGTTGCTAGCTTAATAGATTAAAGTTTGTATATTTGTAGGGAAAGCCCTAAGATACAGAATTGACATAAGGACTCAGTAAACTGAACTACCAAGGCAATATGAGAAAAGTCTGTTCCTTATGTCAATGTTAGTATTGCTTGCACTATTCTGGAAATCTGAGAGTAAGGACATCTATTCCTTATTCACAGACTATGTGAATGAAGTGCTATCATCTGTCTATATAATAGACAGCCCTGAAATCTGCTCTAAACTTTAGGAAAAAGGAAATCCCAGTGTGGGTAGAATCTAAACAGAACAACAACAGATTGTTTTGCTTCCCCCGTGGCTTTAAACTCCAAGACTTTGCAAAAGTGGAGCTATCTATACATGTATTGCAAATAGCGCATACTTGTCTTTATTTGCATTTTTAATAAAGTGGAAATTGGACTAAGAGCTATGGTATGTCAGCTTGAGAAAACACACAGGAAAACCCAACTGAATGGGTCAGTTCACAGCAGAAACTAGGGAGAGATGATGAGAAAAATAGAACTCACTGGTGTGGGGATAGCAGTGTTTAGGTTTTACTGATATTAGCATATCACTAATGCTAATAACGTGGGAAACACTGAGGTCTGAGTCGGTTTAAGGACATCATTAGCAGCACAGCAGTATGCCTAGGGTACTAGGCATAGAATCTACATTAGCTTGGATAAAAAGAGGATAAAGTCTCCAGTCACCAAGTAAGATGGATGATGGCACTTCCATGTAGCAGTGGTGGAGATGCCTAGTTTGAATTTCATTTGCAGAAGAGAGATCTGAAAATAAAGTGTGTAAAGTTCTAGATGTCCTGGCCAGCAGTCAGTTACTGTAAGTGCCATTCCTGGACTCCAGAGCAGCCTCGTAAAAGTTAACATAATAAATAAAAATACAGGAAAAATACAGGGGCTGTGAGTTCAAAAGGAATTGGTGAACCTAGGGAATTACATTAGAAGAAGTGTCAGGCCTAATGCGAAGAAATGGCTCTATTATGTGTCAGTGCCACAGAAAGAACTGAAATCCTTGCTTGGAGTGATACAGATAGTGACCTGCAGCTGAAAGCTGGTTTATACCTATAGAAACCAGTGAGCCTTTCAAGCACTGGAGATGTGGATAAACAGTTGCATAGCAAGCTAGAAGAGATACTGCTTGAAGAAAGAAGTAAAAAGCTTAAATATAGTATTGAAAACAAAGATATAGTGCATAAAGCATGTTGTTCCTGAGCAACAGTTGGAAAAATATTCACGCTGGAAGATGCCTCAATGGTTTATTGATCAAAATCGCTGACAACAACACAGGCAGAAGTGCATTCTGAGAGAGGAATTATTTACCATTTGTTGCTGCACATCAGAAGTTACATCAATAGGTAGATACGGCAGCCTGATGACAGCTGAAGCAGAACCCAGATCCCTAGAGAGCATGCTTTGACAAACTACTGGCTTTTGCTTTCTCCTGTCTCTGGCACAGAAAGTGACAAACATGAGACTTGAAGGTTAAAATAAATGTTTAAGAGAAATTTCTGTAGCTGATCTGTCCTTGTTCATTGTCACAGGACTTGATGCAAAAACAGAGAAAAGCTCAGCAGTACAGAGAATAGAAAAGATGATTTTACTAGTGCCTGCAAATTGTCTGGCAGATGGACTGAGAAAAAGAAGGCAATGATACTCTGTGGCCTTTTAAAAAAATAAGGAAAACCAGTCCATGCTGCTACAGAATTTCAGCAAATTCCATGTCTGGGTTTCAACATGAAAATATTAAATCCCAAACAATTTCTAAAAAACTTTTAAAAATGCTGATTTGACTGCAGAGGGGGAACTAAAAATAAAATTAAGGAAAAAAAAAGACAAGTATCTGCGTATATTTTAAAAGTGATTCAGGAAGGAAACCTCAGTGTGGTATGACAAAAAATCTGTGTGCAACAAAAAAAAATGGCTGTCAAGTGTTTGAGTTGACAAATTCCAGAGACTGAACTATAAGAAGTTTGTGGTACTTTACAGTTGCAGATAGCAAGGTCTAGAAGAACGCAGTCATAGATTTATTTTAGTGCAGAGGAGACGACTGTGTGCTGAGAGCTGATTTTTATAGTTTTTCTTCAGTATCATCCAGTTAGGAAAGCATTAAGGCAAAATCTTGCCGTGGAACTATTTGATAGTAGATACTTATTTTGGATTGAGCCTCAGCATCAACATTCGGAGGGGTTTTAATGATTTGCAATGTGCACACCAGGCTTTGTTCTTCAGGGCATTGACAGTAGCTGGCGGATGCTGACCATCTGGTCCATAGCCAGCTCAGCAGCTTCCTGACACTCCTGCCCTCCTCACTGAAGATGCCAGCAAGAAGTAGACTGCATGCTGAGGAGAATCATACAATACCAGGTTGGAAGGGACTTCAAGGATCATCTGGTCCCACCTTTCTTGTCAAAGTATGACCTAGACTGCATGTCCCATCACCCTATCCAGGTGAATCTTAAAGGTATCCAAAAGTATCTACCGTTGGAGATTATTCCAGTGGCTGATTGTTTTCATTGTAAAAAATTTTACACATTTGTCCAGTTGGAATCTCCCCAGGAATAATTTGTGCCCACCGCCCCTTGTCTTTTCCGTGTGACTCCTTGTAAAAAGGGGTTCTCAGTCTTTTTTGTAGCCACCCTTCAAATACCAGACCATGGTGATAAGGTCTCCCCTGAGCCTTCTTTTTTCTAGGCTGAACATATCCAGCTCTCCCAGCCTTTCCTCATATAGCTTCCCAGCCTTTTGATCATCTTTTTGCCCCTTCTCTGAATCCAGCCTGCCCACATCTTTTTTTTGTAGTGGGGACCAAAGCTGAACACAATATTCCAGGTGTGGCTTTAAAAGCATCAAGTACAGTGAAGACAGTGGAAGAGATAGAGTGGTGCAAGCTTGCGCCTGGCTGCAGTCTTGGGCTGCTCTCTCTCCCTTCCTGCCCCTTCCCCACCAATTACAAAGTGTAGCTGTGACATACTTAAATCTGGCCACAGAAAAGGAAAGGTCATGGAAAGCTTTGGAATTAATGTGAATATGCGCATGTACTGTGTGGCCTGGCACATGATTGTGTGCCTTGCTGCTGCATGAGGCTGCATATCATTGGACTAGCCAGACATAAGCAGTTACTAAGGGAAATGAATATACTGGAGACCTTTATCTAGGTCTATTAAGCTACCAAATGCAGCAGTGTAATTGGAGGCTTTGCCTGGCCAGATGTTAGGAGCAGAAGGCTGCCTGAAACAAGAGATCTGAGGAGACTGGGGTTAACTGAATAGGGATTTTATTGACAAACCTTTTAAAATGCTTCATGCCTTCAGCAATTAAACATAGCACATGCCCCAAGAAGAACAGGTCTCCTCTGTTTCCCACAATTGCCTGGTTCTTCTTGAATACAATCCTGGGCAGAAGAGAGAGAGAAATTATGTCCTATGTTGTTTTATAGTGTTGACATAATTCTCTACCCTGCAAGACCAAGAATGAATTGTCAACCTGCCTCCTGATAGTTCAGTCACAGCATCCTCTCAAATGTCCTATTTTGAATATTGTTGCATCCCTAGAAGAATATACATTTTTCTCATGGACTTCTGTGCATGTAACTGTACAAAGGATAAAAATATCTTTGCAAAAAGGTATGTAAGCATATCCAGATAGATTTATTTTGCAAATATATATGGTCATCTTTCCCTGGTGTTCTTGGGTTTTGCTTATTTTGTCCACTTACAAGTGGAATATTGGATAGCCTCAAATTAAAGCTATAGCTTTGAACTGTCTGCAAATCAGAATTTCCAGTCTTTGTTAAAAAAAATCTGAGATTTTGATATTTGGGGTAGTCTTACCTGGAAAATCCTATTTTTTTTCTAAATATATATATACTTTTGGCCCTCTTGCTCTATAGCTATAATAGATAATGTACACAAAGAGATTATGCACACTGTTCTGCTCCATGTGTTTGCAATTTGATCTTTAGATAAAGTGTTTCTTACTGAAAATTTCAGTTAAATAACTATATATATATTGCCTTTATAGAAAAAGTATTTTCTGGTTAAAAACCAGGCTGCCAAAGAACTGGCTAAATCTTTCACATGGAGAATCTTTTGCTTCACGCTGTCAACAGAGCTAGGCAAAACTGCAGTGTAAATATGTCTTTTGCTCAGCACCCCTGGAGGCAGGGACATTCAAGGGTAGATATTGCAATACCAATAATTTTTCTTTTCCAGGGAGTCTGTAAGTGCTTGTCGAGCTCTAATTGCTGTGAATGGCTCTGCTATCAAGGCCATTCTACTTCTACTTACTTCTGTTCTTGGGCCTCTGAGCTTGCCTATCTGGTTTTGCTTTTAGGGCATTGCTTGACCCAGATAGGAAATGAGCTGGGATCATTGTGAAGCATTTAAAATAATTGGGTATCAACAGCTGGCTTTATGGGAAACTAACAATGTAAATCCAGAGAGTTTTTATGATTTCAATGGGTATTTTTCCTAGCATATAAACCGGATCCAAGCAGTTTTGGCTGGGAAAGTTTCCCAACTTATTTCTGTAATAATACCTTAGAGTTTTTCATTATAGTGAAAATCTCTAGCACATCTAAAGGGAAAAATTACCTCCACTGTTTCCAGACACCCAATATGTTTTCTCTTTGCTTGAATTTATGAGTCTTGGCAAAGATAACTTGCAATATGATTGTGTTTCAGGGTAGTGGTTTCTTGCGCTGAATCCCAAACAAATGTGTAACTGTTCACAGGGCTCCTATGTGTCTTCAGTGATGTACACATATGGGACATGGCTCTCCAAGATCCTACCCGTCTGTTTTTGCCTCCAGTGAATTTATTCACTGCATAGTGTATTGAAACAGATTTTTTAAGTACTGTTTACTTCCCAACTTTTTTCATGGTTTTTACAGCATAAATTGCAGTCCTAGACAAAAAGAGAGTCAAATCTTTGACTCTTACAGGCAATTATTTTGTTTGTATTACTTTCTAAATAGGTTCAAATGTACCTGTTCATTAAAGAACTTTTCTGAAAGACAAATGCTTGAATCATGTGACTCGACAAGGCAGAATTCTCCTCAGATTTAAGCATTAGACTGGGACAGTATGGCTATTTCCATCCTGGGAAATTAGATTCATTATTTTGACATCTCGTTTTCTGCTAAAATTATTTTATTATTCTTTTTTTTACTTTGGAATGTTGAAAATATCTCTTTTTCAACTGAATTTACTTTCTTCCTGTTTTGTTGCAATGCCTCCAGAGAAGCATCATTTATTTGCCTTGCATTCCCCTGCTGCCCAGCTATCCATGGCACATGTGGAGCACCAAGTTACACAGCTGTCATCCTCTGAAGGGTTGTTTCTGGAGGGGAAGCAACCCCAGGCTCTACCTGGTACTCGAGATAGAGGTGGTGCTGAGCAGGTGAATTACATGGCTCTTTGTGACCTTAAACACACCATGCTAGAGCATACAAACAGAACATTTCTGCCTCATAGTAATAAGGGGTGTGTGAGTACACGTGTGTACATTAAGTTTGTGTAAGTTGTCCCCAGAAAAGAAACACTTTATGTTATCATAAAGGAAATCTTATTTTTTTAAGAATAATATTGTCATTTTCCTTCAAAAAAATCTGATTTTTCTTGTGGAAACTGCAGTCTCCTCTAGACTAGTCATTAGAAAATTCCTGAACAGCTTTACTAAAGCTATATAGGATGCTGCTTTTACCTTTAGCCAATATAGCTATGGCCTTATTCCACTAAGTAGAAACTTCAGTGACACTGGTTAGATAGTTATCTCAGACAGAAAAGTACATACTCCATATAGGTTTTGGTGAAAAAACCTGCCATTGCAAGTGTTTGCATCTTATTTGTGTCTTTTACATCCCTTAAACTCCAGGAACCTCGATGGACTTCTTCCTGATGTATATCTGTCCAAGTTAGACAAGAATCAAGCTAACATCCTCTGAACAGCTTCTGTTTGTTCTGTAGCTGTTTTTATTCAAACATTTTTTAGCTATCAACTAGTATCTCATGCCTAATTCTCCTGCTGTTACTGAGGGCTAGATAGGAGTTTTCTCTCATGTTGTGTCTTGTAAATTGGATCGTCTTGTAATATTGAATCATGCTGGTTGTCACCAGCTGAGCAGCATGTTCCTCCTAACCCTCTTCCATGTATGGTTCTGTTTGATGGAATTGTTATTTACTTTCCCACCACCTTGTAATCTCAGTTTCATCTGTGACTTCAAGCTTCCCTTTGAGTACCCCATCAACTACATTGTCAAGGCTTTTTTTTTTTTTCCCCTCTTTCTTTTTTATCTGTGTAGGAATTGAGCAAAAGCTCAGGTCTTGCTGCTTCAGCAGGATGTGGAGGGTTTGATTTATGTCTGAGTAACAGCACAAGTTGAATTATTGCAGTAACTGGTTCACAGCCTCCCAGGCTGGCTTCTGCATGGTATTCTGAAGTTTGTGCAAAATTCACTGTATGTTGTAAAGGACATGCAGTTAAATGTGTACAGAAATCAGCATGCCACACCTGTATGAAGCACTGAATTATCTTTGAATGTGGCATTGGTTAAAACCTAGAAAGTTTTAAATATGCTTCCCTCCCCACATGTCTGTGTGTTGGACTATCTGAGCATTTATATGACACATGAATGAATTTTATGAGCATAATATACATCATTGAAGAAAATTGTCTCCCAGCCTTTACTCACTTACTGTCCTTGAGGGAGTCAGACACTGAGGGTGTTGTGTTGCTGTTTCCATCTGGGGCAGAAACTGTTTCCTTCCAGAGTTAGTCCTAAGTGACCTGGGAATCTCCTTTAATGGAGGCTATGTGTGTTTTGAAAAAATAAAGTTGTTTTTGCATTCAGCAGTTCTATGACTACTGCTTAGTAACTAAATTAAGCTTTTTGATTTATAATTACTTAGTTCTGGTGATTGTCAATCAACTAGTGACTGCAGGTGTATTGCTTTGGGCATTCAACTTTGGGTACTTCTACAGAAATGTTGGAAATCTTGAAACACAGGTCTCATTAAGTGGGACACCGGAAACTTTCAGACACCGTAAGTCACCAGTTCCTTTGAAAATCTTAACCACTGAGCCTTCACCTCTCCAGAAACTACATTTACAAAAATGTGTTTGACAGGCGGTTGCTAACAGCAGAAATGCAAGCCTTACCTACCATGCTAAGGTAAAGATATGTTATTATGCACAGATCAAAGTGTTCTTCATCTGCCAAAATTGTGCTAATGTGGATTTGACAATTAAAACTACTTTATTATCTATACAGAATAGTTTATGTGGCACCAAAATTACAGCATCTACTCTTTTGAGTACAGAATTAACTTTCTGAAATGAGCAGTTATATTAGTTAATTCATTTATGCATTAATTTAAAATAAATCCTTTAAGTATCTCAGGGCTGTGAGATAATTGTTAAAATTATATTAATAGAGGAACAGTACCAAGTCCTTAAACTTTCAAGAAAAGTCAGGCTTACAGTAAGTACATTTAAATTTTTTTCAGACTGTTCTTCTTAGCTATAAGTTGCTTCTTCAGCAGAGATTCATGTGCACTATTCTTCTTCCATCCAAATGATAAATACATACTCCTTGTTCTTCCATTCGTATGAAGCAGAGAGCATAGGTGCTTTCTGGAAAAATATGCTATTCAGAATAACTGTTACATCATGTTCGGATGGGACTAGAAAGATGCTCGCTGTTCATTCATGTGTGCTGTGCCTCTGCTACTTGCAGAGGATGGCCAAGGCAGAAAGGCAATTCCAGCACTACCAGAGCTCACAGTGGTTTAAGGGCAGACTGAATTAAGGCATAAATGTGCATAATGTTGGCTCATCTCATATGTAACAACATCAGGCCTTTCTAAGAAGGATGCTGTGACTGACTTCTCTGCCCGCTATTGACTATATTTGTTGATATGTGTTGATATGTATGTGTGTTGCTGATATTTGAGCCAAGGACAGTGTCCCTCACAACTCATACTGCTGGTCAGGACCAGTTTTAGGCCATTGAAAGGGAAGTCCAACGCAGCCTGGACTGCAGCTTTCTTAGTCACCATGTCCCCAGCAGCATTCATGGATGCGAGCTTCTGTTGAAAAGAGTTTTACCACTTGGATTCTGAATTCAAAATAGTCCTGAAGCAATTGTAATACCCTGTACTTTGATAATGCAATGCAGCCAAAGAAAAATAATAAAGTTTTAAAAATTTAAACAACCAGATACAGAGCTGTAGACAGCAGTATTGCTAATCACAATTATATGCCAAATGCTTTTCATTACCAGAGCTAACCTCTGTGCCTGAATTTTATACCCTCACATGCATATACCTCCTTAAATCTTTGATTCTACATTAGTAATGCTTGCTTTTCAAGATAATTAAAATATACTTGCAATGCTTTTGCCTCTAGCCTTCTGCTGATGTTATCAACTCTAGTTTTAGCCCTTCTGCACTGTCCATTTAGTACAGTTCTGTGGCTCCGTGCACACATGATGTCAGGTCCTCACACAGAAAGCTCAGTTGATGTAGCGAGGGATGGAGATGGGGTGCCCTATAAACTGGTGCTGGGTCAATGTACTGATTTAACATGCTTTTTGCACTTAATTCAGTGAGGTGCATTTGAAACTCCTACCTGTTAGCTTCAACCTACCTTGCAGAGATACGTATCATTAACAGCAATAAATGTACCCAATCCTTTTGTAAAACTAGTCTCTGGTATTTAGTTCTGTGATGGTCTGCAGTCCTGAGGCTGTAAGTATAATCAGCTAAGGTTAATGATACTGTTTGGAGGGCTTTTAGTCAAATGTGCTCATGGTGCTTTACATGTACTCAGACATGTACTGGGGGTGGCATGCCAGTGATTGAGGGACAGTATGCTAGTGAGATCTTTCAATCTGCCATCTCAGTGAGGAAGGGAATGGAGATCCATGGGACAGTAAAGATGCAAGGCTTACTGATGTGTTAGAAACCATGGAAGCACCTGAGAATGGTCCCTTTTCCAACCTAAATGATTCTGAGTTTATATACAATATATATGTTTAAAATACCATGATCTTGGAGCACCAAAAGCAATTTTGAGATAAAATAGGCAAGCTAAACCAATTCTTGTTCATTTGAAGAGCAGGTTAAATTTATAGTATGTTATGACCAGCAGAAGGAGGGGAGGGTAGTTAAGCTTAATGCTAACTGTCACACTTTCTGCCTGACTAATCTACATATCGCAGAGAACTTTTTTGTTAATCTCCATTTCAAAATTAGGCTTGCAGCTTGAAGCTTCAATATAAAAAAGAGACAAGGCCTGATTTTACCCTGATAAGCTTTGGAGTAATGCAAGAATCATATTAAGAAAGTCAGTGGACCAAACTGTTATGTGATACAAATTGGCACTGACAATAATCAAGCTTTCAGTCTATACTAAGTTAGAATCAGCTGCAATTATGAGCTTAGCAGTCAAGTAAGTGTGACTAAAATTAGGTCAACAGACTAGAAACCTGAAATATTTCCTTTTGCTAAAGCCACTTAAGAACAGGGTTGATGCTGTTCTGTGAAGGGCAGGCTGGTGAAATTTCTACAGATTGATGCTGGTCTGAGTGAAGACAAGCCTGGCCCTGTAGCTCTGCAAAACTGCTTTCTTCCCTCAGTGGAGATTTCATCAGCACACTCTTGTCTCTGGTTCTCATGGATGTCTGTCAGAGAAGAAGTGTCAATAGCTTAAGCACTTAAGCCTTTTTTTGGTGTTTTGAACAGATTGCTTGGCTTGTATAGCAACTTCAGAATTCAAGTCATCCTAGGGATTCAGTCTGGGTAAACATGTCTTATAACCTGTGGGTATTATAAGTCTTCTCCTGTATCAGCCAACTGAGAGCCATGAATATTTTCACCCCTTGGCCACACAGTCTTTGTAACAATTTATGGTGGCTTGTATGAGCATCCTTTGCTCAGTCTTTGATGTATGAGTCAGAAGGACAAGTGTCACACAGGATTTAAAATGTGTTGCATAAATTTCCTTTTCCTTCATGGAAAACCTATAAAGAGTGAAAATTAGTAATTACCCATTTCCAATTCCTTTAACAACAGTAACGATTAGAAGTCTTAATTTAAATAAACCTGAAGATATTACCTGTATTTTATCAGAAGAAAGCATTTCTTTGTCATGGGGGGCATAAAATTTTCAAAGAGAAAAAATTTTGCACCTCTTTATAGGAAATGAATTCCAAGAAGGTGTGTTGCAGCCCCTGGGTTTGGCCATCCCAGAGCATCAGTGCCCTGTCCAGTCCAGAGACATGGTGCTACTTGCTAGATTGACACAGGAGAAAGTAAAAGGTGTCAAGATTAATGGTGCTAAGTGTAATGGAATGTGCTATGTTGCTACCTGATACTTTGTGTTGGAAGGACACGTACTGTGTGAGATAGTGCTGTTTTATTTGACCATAAGCTTGACCTGACAAAACCTTATTCACCTGCAGTTTGCTAGTAAGGCCTTCTCAGACTCCTGAGGGGAAAAGAGGCTGGTCTGTAGCTCTTTATCATCCTAGGGACTCTGCAGCTGCTTGTCTCATTTTGCTAGTCCAGAGAGCCTGGGAGTTCACTGGGTGAAGCTGGGAGCTAAACAGATATGATGCTTTCACAAAATACCACGTATTCTGCTTTGATGGGGGGTCCCCTGTTCTGTGATTTTCAAAGGAATGATACCCTGTCTTTATGCTTTCCAAACTTCATTTCAGTAAGGCTGAAAAGTAAAGACATAATGCAACAGTGACATGGTTAACTTGAACAAGTTGTGTTGAATTGAGCAAGTCAAGGAACTGGTGGCGTTTTGTTGCTCAGTTGGAGTTAAATATTCCCAGCGTGCACACGAGATGTGTCAGAACCATGTGGTAAGGAAAGCAATTAGTTGTGCAGAGAAGATAAGTGGTGAGCTGGTGCTCATTTTGTACACTTAAGGAATAGCAAGCTAATATAAGGTGTGCTACATTTCCACTTATAGTGCTTCTCAGACCCACTAATTTTTTGTGTGTTTAGTCTGAAGATTTCTTTCAGAATCAGACTAACTTACAGGCAGCCTGGAATTTTATACACTGCATTGGAGAGGAGGTTTGCACAGATTGAAACAACAAAGCACAAGGCAATGCTGTTCCCAGTGTGCACAAACATGCCTCAGTGAATAGCACTCCCTAAGCTTATTTAGCATTGTGCACTGCAGAATATGCTAAACAAAGAACAAATTTCTGCTCTAAAGAGCTCACGGACATAAGAACCTGAATCCATATGATACAGTGAATAATCTGCGCCAGATAAGCCTTCTAGCTGAAATGTTCAGAAGTTACTCTTAATTGGAAGGAGCAAGGGGATGTAAGTGGGAGTTATGTGTATATCATTAGCAAGTGAACAAACGTCTTCAGCTTTAGCTAATGTTGACTACGATAAATTAAAATAAAAAAATAAACTGACGTTTGTTTTGAAGCTTGAGATAAGTGTTAGTTTGAATTTTCTTGCCACACCTGGCTTGTTTCGTAGTCTCAGGATTACTTAATTGGACTCCTTGTACTTCAATTTTTGTATTTTAAGAAATGTCAGGTTATTACAAATTCCAGAACAAAATAAAATAAAATACTAATAATTAAAAATTTCCTTTCAAGTCAGATAATGTTAGAATTTGTTATTCTGTGGCTTTGAATGTGAGTTTTGACTTACACCACTGAAACACCCAAGCTCAGATTTGGCTTTTTTTCTACCTAAGCCCTGCCTTCAGCTCTTCCTTCAAACTGCTGATAGGTACCCTGTGCTGCCTTTCAGTATGTGGCTCTTTTTTGGTACCCTCCTGCTGCCACAAAAGTTCAGTTTTTCAAAACACTGAAGAGTGAATGCAGGAGAGAATTTGTTGATCTGTAGCTTTTAAATGCAGGTGATTGAGGAATTCACATAGCACATTCATTTACTGATACTCATCTTTGATGACAGCGATGGGAGAAGTAAGGAAGAATCCAGGGCAGGGAAAGTATATTTAAATTTGAGCCAAAAGCTTTGGCTTTACAGTGGTTAGTGTAGCATTGCATTAGCATGTTTTGTTGATACTTCCCAAGAGCTTGTGCAGTGCTGCTTAGGCACTCATTAAAATCAGTTTTAAGGAATGACAGAGAAACTATAAGGTGAATTATGTTCTGTTAAAGTACAGGGACAGACCATTCGGAGTATGCTTTTTAATATTCCACTCAGGTAACAAACTTCATTTTCTAGTGGGAAACAGAATTAACTTCTCTCAGACCTCTTGAAATCTTGTGTGCTTTTAAAGTTTGCATTGTATCTTCCCTGATTTAGTGCTCCCACAAGCTGCAGTTCTTCTCTTGCTGTGGGGAGGAGAATATAGTATTTAAGGAGAGACTGTAGATTGACTCTTAACTCTTTATGTTTTGGGAGTTTACAGGTTGCAGCTCCCACATGTAGTATGCAGCATTTCTTATCTCAGTCATTCCCCCCGCTGGAGCTGGTCTTATTTTTTCACCATAATATATATAACAATAATGGGTGGTTGTGGGTATAATAGGTCACAGGGCTGCTTTTCCCATAAGTAATCTGAGCAATTTGCCTATAAATAATGTCAAAAATGTGACCTTTGTCCCCAATCCTGCCATTTTGAAAAAGCCTTTTGAGAGATATTTTTAAGTGCGACATATCTTTATCCTACAGCATTGTCAAATTTACAGTTCACTCCTTGCTTCTGTAAACTTTAAAAACAATAACATTGGTAGTTCAAACAAGCAGAGTTATTCAGTTCTGTGCAAATCCTGGGATACAATGAAATTATGATGTCAAGAAGATTCAAGCCCTGCTTTAGTCAATCAAAAATATTGACAGAAAACAAATAAGATCCATTTTTTTCTAGTGAACTCAAGCATCTTTTTGTTGTGAACTCAAGCATCCTTCTTGGATGGGATGATGTGAGTTAAGAAAATTGTTTTATCAGATACCACTCCAGCTGTAGAATTCCATATAATGCAATTCAAAACACCTTCAATATTTTGGTTTCTTGCAATTTTCTACGATGTCCTTTGTAGCAAATATTTCTGAGATAAACAAGCAATAAACCTGTCACTGAACGAATTCTGTCCTTGCTACAAAAGCTGTATGTTCAGCTTCAGAAAAGATGAAACTGCAGAAAGAGATATTGCACCCATAACATGATTCTATAAGCACTCGTCTTTTAGAGCTAAGTTTTGACAAAGCGTGTGTAACAAATGCAATACTTTACAATATTTTTTTCTCTAATGATATAATAAATGAGCGTAGTCTAAAAATGGGAAACTTTTCTTAATTTATTTAATGTATTCATTTAACAGATTAATATGTTATAGCTGAAACAATGGGATGCCTGATGGAAATCAGTCTTTGTATTCAAAGTGCCTATAAATAAACCAGAACTGAACAGATTAGGAGACACTTCTGCCGTGTTGTCAGTAAGAGCCACTGGAGTGCAAAGTGGTTAAAATTGGGTCTAAGTCCATCCAGTAGAGACAATGATGCTTATTTGCCAATAGGTTCTCTACAGTTTCATGACAGGACATATTGTATTGCAAATTTTGCCTGTCTTCTTGACAGTTTACAATATATAAATAAAGGGGGGTTTATTTGGAGGGTGAGCTTTATTCTGGGGTTTTTGTCTGGAGCTTTTGAACACTGGAACTATTTTGCAAGTGGAGGAAGCCACAGAGGTGACAGGTTGCCACAAGCACCACTGACCAAAGCAGACAATTACATGGACTCCTCACCTGGTATGCTTGATGTGAGCTGAAGTGTGCGATAGTTTCATTTGATCAATCAACATATCCTTACAGCTTCATGTGTGAAAGCAAACAGGATAAGAAAACAAAACATCCAGCATCTGTGTGTGGGCTTGCAAACAGCAAACAAATGGCTCATAGCCCGTTGAACCAAACTGGTTCCTGCCAAATGGGCGTATAGGAAAGCCACTTTTGTAAAGCTGAAGCATTTCCATCTATATAAAGAAGGAAGTAACTGCAGTATTCTAAGTATCATTAAGTTGAAGTTTTACTGACAAGTACAAGCCTGTGAGTTACACAGGAAGCACGTTTGATATGGTTGAATGTAACATTTGTTCAAATTAGGGGGCCTGGGGCATAACCAGTTATCATCAAGGCCTCTGAAAAGAAGTAAAATTAGGTATTTGCAGGAATCTCCTGAAAAAAGTAGGGCTATCAGAGGAACCACAACTATCATCACAAGCTGCTGCAGGAAGGTGGGGGTTATGGGATGCCTTGATATAGGTAGAGGCATGGGTTTTGCTGCCTTGGCAGAAACGGAAAGGTAGGTTGTGGGAGGGACTTGTGAATGTCCTTACTGCAGCCTTGGGACACACGGGTTTTGGGAAATGGGCTCTCCGGCTGTTCCTGTAGCCAACAAGTGGTCGTGATGAAGTGATTCAGAAGAAACTCCCCAAGTGGGAATTAGGAAAGCTTTGCAAGAGAGGTCTCATATTGTGGGTGTTTTTCACTGTGATTTCTCTCCTGCAAATTTGAAATTATTAGTGTTCTCTTGTGTTTCATTCTGCTCATCTGCTATTGTTTTGTCCCTATAAAGTAAGGATGAACATAATCGTCAAAGCACGGTTTATACAGTGTTTTTCTAGGAAGATGGTTTTCTAATAATCAAGATTCAAAAGTTTGCCAAGCTTTTTTCCAGAGTTTGTTTTCCTCCATTTTCTTTCCCTTCCCTTCTGAGGTTTCTAGACAGTACAGAACTGGAAAAGAGCAGTAAGAGAAGGCAGTGTGTGGTGCATCCCCAGACACGTTTTGATCTTTTGCTCTTTCTGTAACTGTGAATAGCACACAGTTTGCTTTTAGTTCATGAAAAACCGGCAACGTGTGTTACCCTGGAAAACAGACAGGTGTTGGGTCTAGCCTCAGAACTGTCTTTGATAAACACTCCTGTTTAAGTTGCATTTTCTGTTAGACATAGTGACAACATTAAATTCAAATGTAACTTTCAGACACCATTCTTGTGTGTTCTATCAGTCTCAAATTCCCAAACAATGTCTGGGGTTAAAGTAATTTAGAATATAAAGCTAAATTCGTAGGGTAGCTGGCCTTTGTCACTGCACAAGGCTGACCCTGATTCAACATTACGAAACTGAGATGTTCCAAGTTGCATTAGAGATGCCTTAACATCTTGAGTCAGACCTTGTAGACCAAAGCTGCTTATATGATTGTGGCCATCTGTGAATTGCTGACAGATGTATGTTTGTTCAGACAAATATGAAATGGACCACAGCAAAATGTATGTTAGGAGGGAAATAGTGAAAGGGATTGCCTCATCTCCTTGGTGAAGGCTTCAGGATTGGGCTGGACTGTCATTAGGTTTAAGCAAATCTGCTGTATAGCTGGCTAGTAGCTCAAGGCTTCAGGGTGATGGTTCTGTCCTTGTAAATACAGCTTGGAAGAGTTGATGAATGAGTGGGTAATTTACAATAAAGGCTTTTTAAAAAAACTGCCAATTTTTATATTTAGACAGCACAGAGTTAACCTAGCTTTTATTGTCTGCAATGGAGCACCCAACAAAAAACCTTACCCTCCTTTTAACCTTACTGCTACCTCAATAGTCTCAAGAGCTGCTTCAGCAGGCAGAATCAAGCATCTCTTATTAGTTCCCTCGACTAACTGAATTACTAAATGAAATTCTGTGGCTTTCATTATGCAGGAGGTCAGATAATGATGGTCTTGCTGCCTATGAAATCCAGTAGTTCTGCAGTTCTAGAGGGTTAAGATCAGGAACTGGATTTCAGTGTCACGCCCTGGTATTACCTCTCTGTTATTTAGCTCTCTAATGCTGTGAAGCCACAATATCACTAGTGTGATTCTCAGAGGGAAAAAGATTTGCAGAGTTTATTCTTCCTTATAAGCAAACAGCCAAGGAAAGCAAGATCTGGCATAACTTTTCAAAGATGATGGGTGAAATGGTGGTGAATAAGGGAAACTGTTAATTAGTGGCTGCTCCCAATAATGGCTGTCCTTTTACTGTGCTTGATGCTGTGTCTCAGTTTCATCACTAGTAACTCGAGGCTTATATTTTATACCTTTTCTAAAGTGCTTTGCAGTCTTGTGAGAGTGCTCCGGAGGATGGGGTGTCAGTATGATATGTCACTTTTATGCCTACCAATAATTTGACACATGGACATACTTTCATCATCCCCAGTGGAAGTAGTGCATGAAGAATAGCTGGAAGCAGTGTATGAAAACAGAAAAGTTGTGTGAAGGGAAGAAAGGGTAGTTAAGAGAAGAACCAAGGCAGAATTGTTTCACTATCTTACTCAGCAGCCAGTTGCCTTGAGCTCCTCCCCTTTCCCTGACTTTGGGGACAGACGAAACAGCTGCTGTACTTTTAATAGAATGTACCAGCTTTACAATTCCTTTGACCTTTTGGTGAATTTTTTTTTCACCAATGAGAGGGCTGTGTCAGAAAACAAAGATGCTTTTGTATTTATTTTGTGTTAAGCTGGTGTGTAGAAAATCTATCTGTTCCTGTTGTCTCTGGGCTAATGCATCAGATTGTGACTTGTATTGTCTGCTTGCATTAATAGCGTTGGTTTATGATAAATGTTATAACACAGTGTGACTCATCTGAGTTTTCTTATGCCTTCAGCACAGGACTGTCACAGTGAAACCTTAAAGAATGTGTGTCTTTTGATTCACTACTCTATCAGCACTGTGCTGATCTTCCAGCAATTTTTAGAGGTATTTGTTTTATCTTTGCCATGTATTGCATGTGCTTTACTTTTGCTTTTGCTTTTAGAATCCCAATAAGATTTTCAAGCTGATCCATCAAAGACCAAGGTGGTTTGATATGAATAAAAGAGAAAAAGAAAAATTAAGAAGAAAATGGGGTGTTTGAATCATTCCAACTTGTTGCGTCATATTCTTCACATTAGGGACAAAAATCAAGAGAGGAAGATGGAGAAAATCCACAGTTTAATTTTTAACTATGGATTTTCCAATCCAGAGAATCATTCCAAAGACAACCAGCCCAAAAAAATGCAGACCATGTGATGAATCTAAGATAGATGCCTTCATCACTTTGTTTTGTATCCAATAGAATAAGAGGAATATAATTATTTTTTTTTCTTTCTGTTGTAAAACAATAGTTTAAAAATTGTGTGATTTCTTCTGAAATGCATCAGATTTTATTTATGTCTCTGTCTTTTTCCAGTTTACCATAGGGAAATTCTAAAATGTTCTCAGCTGAGACATTTCTTGTCAAAGTCTGTGACATTTGGATCCACTGTGGGATATCTTAGGTTGTGCTATTGACACATCACTTGAAAATTACATTTTCCTAGAACTGGCATAAATGATATGAACAATGCTGAAATGGGAGATCGCTTCATAGAGGAAATATAGGACATGAATGAGGTGAGCATAGAAACACAAGTGAGGTGTTTATTCTGCCACTGACTTTCTAGCAAGTCTTTCCATATCATAAAAATAGTACTACTTAAACCACAAGGATTTGTGAATCATATTCAAATGAAATTGCAATGTATGAATATTGTGCCATATTTCTATTAGCTCTTTTGAAATTACACATTTTTATCATATAAAGTATGCTGAATTTTATCCAGATCTCCTCCTGGCCCGTTTCATTTTAACCAGTGTTGACAGCTACAGCTGGTAGAAGCATTCTGAATTAAAATGAGAAGTCAGTGCAAAAATAAACCCTAACTTTTTCTGTAAAATAATTAGTTCATTTTATTGATGAACTCTATTTGCAATATACTCTTAAGTCTTGTTAAACAAAGATAATATATCTCCACAGCATTCCAACACCTAAGGCAGGCATTTCTTTATAAAATTCAGCGGCTACACTGTCCTCTCAGTCTGCCCATTTTCTGTACGTACACACATACACATAAATGACACATCTTTTTTTGAGGGCAGAATTTGGTTCTGAGTTAGGTACAGTGTGTTTGTGAAGCTAATGGCTATAATATTTCTTTTGGAAAGCTATATTCTGTCTTCTGTTTGTTTTTTTTTTTTACCCTCTAGATAAGCAAAAACATTTATAATCAACTGGTATCAAGTGGTACCTGACTCTATTGATTGTATAAGGTTAGGAAAACTGAAAGCTGAAGTTCAAATCTTTAGATTAACGTCCAGTCAGCAGTCAGTGCATGTACTGTTGACAAAAGACAAAAGCACTCTGCAAAAGAAAAGACATATATATTCATTGAAGGTCTTGTATATATACAAGGTATGCATTAAAGTGTCAAAGGACTTAATTTTACTGTCAAAAATCTTAGAATCATAGAATCGAAGAATGGTATAGGTTGGAAGGAACCTTAAAGATCATCTAGTTCCAACCCCCCTGCCATGGACAGGGATACTTTCCACTAGACCAGGTTGCTCAAAGCCCCGTCCAACCTGGCCTTGAACATTTCCAGGGATGGGGCATCCACAAATTCTCTGGGAAACCTCTTCCAGTGCCTCACCGCACTCACAGTAGAGAATTTCTTCCTAATATTTAATCTAAAGTTTAAAGCCATTCCCCCTTTTCCTGTCACATGCCTGCATAAAAAGTCCCTCTCCAGCTTTCTTATAGGCCCCTTTTAGGCACTTGAGGCTGCTCTAAGATGTCCTGAAGCCTTCTCCAGACTGAAAACCCCAACTGTCTCAGCTTGTCTCCATAGGAGAGGTGCTCCAGCCCTCTGGTCATCTTCATGGCCCTTCTCTGGACACACTCCAACAGGTCCACATCCTTCTTATGTTGGGGACCTCAGAGCTGGACACAGAGCCCCCACAGCAGGTGGGGTCTCACAAGAGCGGAGCAGAAGGTGATAATTGCCTCCCTTGACCTGCTGGTCACGCTTCTTTTGATGCAGCCCAGCATATGGTTGGCTTTCTGGGCTGCAAGCGCACACTGCTGGCTCATGTTGAACTTCCCATCACCAACACTCCCAAGTTCCCTCTCCTCAGGATTGCTCTCAATTAGTACAATAATAGTAGTAGTAGTATAAAAATAGTAGTTCTGGCACCAAATCCTTGGCATTGTATGATTTAAAGAGATCCTATTTCTCAAGAAGTATGTGTCAGACTGGTAATGCTTATATATGGTGTATTTAAGGGTGAAATGATCAAATGAAAGTGCAGAATGGAAAGCCACTCTACAGATCTGTTCCTGTGTTTTAGAAGTGTAATACTCCACATACTGAAGAAAATAAGCATCAGTGTCATTTCTGGTATCCTTCAAGTGCCATGTATTACAGTGTGGAGTAAATGGTTTTAGAAATGACAGACTGGAAAATCCTCTTGCATTCCACAATCTCAGTGCTCTTGTAGGGATATCATCCCAAGACCATGGGCATGTATCTGTGTGGATGCTGCGTTACCCACATCCCTGTGTGTTTCCCACTTTCAGCTGCAAGGATGGGGGAAAGGAAGCAAACCAAAGGAAATCTTGGTGTCTCTGGGACTGGATAGCTTCAGCTGTCATCATCATGTGCTAGGTACAGTCTCAGTGTTGTTTAGAGTACCTTGTATGCCTTTGGGTGTGCTACCTTTTATCTTTATGCAGGCTAGAGCAGTGAGTCAAGAGATACTGGGACTCAGAAAAGCCATTTTGGCATTAAGTAATCCTGTTTTCCTAAGTGGGATTTAACTCCCAGGTGGAGAGGATGCCAGGGACTTAGGGATGCTGTTTCCTGCATGCTTTTCTCTCCTGGATATGCTGTTTGCTCCAGATACCTCTGGAACTTACCAGCGTAGCTTTATGAAAGACAGGTGAAAGCACATATAAGAGTAGTGAAAAGTTCTTACTATGGCCTTGGAATGGAGTATGGAATCTTATGTATTTATCTTGACCTGTCCTACTTATTTAACAGAACTTTAAAAACTAATTTAACATTACTTGGATCACTTAATATTTGTTCCATAAATGTCTGCAATTGTATTTGATGTATTTATAGGATGTAAATCCATTGGAAACAGCAAAAAGTCTAGTTGAGAGAGGTGAGTTTTGAATCAGTCTGATTTCTTTTTCTACTTTATAATTACCTCTCACCGTCTCCTGAAGGTCTTTTAAAAAGCTTCCTGATGTGCATCCAATAATTCATAACTCCTGTAAAGATCCAATGTCCATTGCTTGGGAACAGAAGTCACTGAGTTAGCAGAAAACTGTAGGCTACCATCTGAGGCTGTACAACTGACAGCCTGATGCCAAGCCAATAGCCTGGGAGTTCAAATCTGGACTAGATACTTCAAGGCCAAAAGAAATCTTGTTCATGCATGTGTGTGCTATGTACATGCTGTTGCAATGGTGTGCTGCCTTTGTGCGTAAGAAGTCATCTGAGTGATTCACAAGCTTAGGGCAGGAGTCATGATGTTGAGTTGTTCTTTGACTGATAAATTCAGTCCCCCCAAACCCCACAGAAGTTCTTACCGAGGCTTCAAGGCTCTGCAGTGGGGCCTGTCAGAACTCTTCAGTTTCTTCTCTGTAGTTAAGTATCCCATAGCGGAGTACTGTCTTAATGAGAAGGAAATGAATGGAGCAAGGATGCTGTATGTTAGAGTGAAGCTGCCCCTGCAAACCCAGCTCTTGTGACATTTAATCTCTGTATTAATAAATATGGTGTCAGCACACACCCATCACACTGACTTCCACAAGACACAGCTCACCTTTGCCATTCAGATGATCCTAAGTAATTCCTCTCTTTTAGACTTGATTACTTTTAGATCTTATTTTTTCAGGAAATAAATCAGCCTGAAGGCTTTTTGCCCCATTCTATTGAATTTCTGCATTTCAGAACCAACTTGTGTGAATACTGTGTCAGGGGATGCTACTCCAAGCTGTGGTCAAGGTTCTTCACTGAAGATCCTTCCCATGTTCCTGAAGAAGGCAGTTGTCCTGTTGACTTTTCTATATCTGATACAATTTTTAAAATGTTTTGGTTTTTTCTACAGAATTGAAAGTTAAATGCAGTAAATCTACCTCTTGCTGTCTCATTAGGAAATTAGGAAAAAGCTTATTATTGCCCATGGAAAAATAATAATTATTTGGTTGGAAAGAGGCCTTTAAATTGCAGTTTAAAAACTTCCAATTTAACGTGTAGTTGAAAAACCCTTAGTTTTTAAGAATTTGTTTTCAATTCTGAATACAGATCCTAAGATCGTTGCTCTGTTACAGCACCATCTTTGCTTCGAAGATGTTAAGCAGTTGAAGATGTAAACTCTATATTGCATAGCTGTCTTGTTGGTGTTGATAAACAGCTATAAGAAAGCAAAATTTGTTTTCCAGACAGATTTTTCTTAGATTTCTTTTCAATCAAGCCTACAATTTCATAATTTTATCAAAGAACACAATCTGCTAGTTCCTTTCTTTCCTGTGGAGTTTGCTTCTTATGAAATGTTATTTCTATTTAAATTTCTATTTAAATGGAGTATCATTTTTACAAAAGAATAAATTGTTTGTTGAATTAATGAACCTTCGACTGTGAAAGCATACAGTTAAAGATACCATTCTATAGAAACCTCCCACTTTGAAAGATAATTGTCACAAAGCTTTCCTGTATTAATGGGTGACGTGCAGGTTTCATGGTGTTCTCATGGTTCTAGAAATATGCAGTATCAAATGATAGAAAAATCATTAGGTGTTGGTACTATCATGGTATTGTGATATCTGCATTGCCAGGTTTGCAGACCTGGTAATCCAGACCTGCACAGATGACCTTGTCCTCAAGACTGGGGGCTGCTGGCTGTGTGCCTGCTTCACCACAGAAAGGTTGTGCTTTTCCTTTTCCTCTTACACCCTGACACTGCAGCAAGGCAGTGTTCTGGCAGGGATGAGATCAATCAGTTCTGGAAGAGGCAATGGAGAGGTGTTTCCTCCAGGTGACCTGTGGCAAATCTGTGATTTCCAGAGCAGGGAAAATATATTCAGGGGTAGTACTCTGCCTTCCTATCCTATCCTATCCTAAGATCACACAGGCTAGTGAACACAAACTTTGTCTTTGACTGCTTAGGTTCCTCTAAAGTCCAACTGATCCCTTCCCCCAGAATAACTAATGGTATTTCAATATTCGATAATATTATTATACTTTTGCTATTAAAGATTTCTTCCTCTGGAGCAACAGTTGTTTCTGTTTCCTTGTATCGCCCTTTAAATCTTGCCTGCTCACCCTCCTAAGCATTAATTTGGATAGCAGCCTAGAAACCAGGGGGATTTTCATGGTTTGTGATGCTGTAGAATAGCCTGTGCTGAAAATTCGTAATCTTGGGCATGACTGGCCAGGTTGGATGGGGCTTTGAGCAACTTGCTGTAGTGGAAGGTGTCCTTGCCTGCAGCAGAGTTGGAACTGGATGGTCTTTAAGGTCCCTTCCAACCCAAACAATTTCATGATTCTGTGTTGTCTTCCTGCTATCTGGGAGCGCAGGTTCTGTGAAGAATTGCTTGAGCCCTCTGTGCAGCCTATTGCAGTGTTACATGTATATGGACAGTAACTGATGTTCTAACTTTGGAAGAGGCTATGAAAAAAGCATTTTAAAGCTGTATTACTCCCAGAGGTGGTGAATCAGACTTCAGCTAGAAGTCCAGAGCTGAGCTGAGCCATAGACTTCACCCTCCTATGGCTTTCAGTGAACTCCCACTGAGGTTTTCATCACCTTCTCATGTTTCTGCTGCCTGAGTGAGGGGAGAGGAAAAATATTGTTATAGAATAATGCTCTGTAATTCAAGAAGAAATGTTGCTTTAGGACAGGGCGTGAAATAATCATTAGAGTTAATATTACAGTCTTCCAGATGATTTACAGAGTTTCTGGGCTTGTGTTTGTAAATAAGCAAACAACTTGTGTGAGAAGGCCTGTTTGTTTGGGAATTGTATGTTTGAGGGGTAAGATGCAGAAAAGCTGTAAAGTCCGCTTTTTTTCCATAGTGTGTGAGGTTCAGGATCAGCAAGTTTTACCCACATTAGTTACTTAAAAGAGAGGCAGTTATAATTTTATTTACAGCCCAAATGGATGAGTGTTGTAAATGAGGCAAGATTTGAGGCATGTAGCGACATGTTTCATTCAGTTGGTGTTATGAAAAACAAATAGCTTATTACGCAGAAGTTGTTACAGGAGGCTACCTTTTCTTTAAAAAGAAAACAAAATTGCAAAAGCTTATAACATCTTTTCAGCTGAAGTGACTGCTGGTTGAATGAATCAAACAATGGCCAGGAATTCACAGACTCATGGCAGAAGCAATTTCAGAGTCAAGTTGCAAAAATACCACAATTGCAATGTATTAGTTTTATCCCTTTTACACGGGGAAAAAAAAAAAAGAAATCATTGAGGATATCTACATCATCTGTTACACTGACCTACCAATTCAATAGTTGCAAATGATGGGGTTTGTTTCTGGTAAGCCATTTTCTTGGGGTAGGGGCAGTAACCACGATATTTCTGTGGTTTATGAACTCTGAAGAGTCCTCTGCTGACATTATTGGGATCTGAATTTCACTCTAGTTTAGCAGGTTTTATGTCATGTGAATTAAATTGCTTTTAATCTTATGATCTACCCTTTTACTCCTCTGTTAGAAACCATGTGCAATAATTTCTTTGTAAATAGATTCAAAAAGGAAAGAAGATGCTTTCTGAGCAACTTGAAGTATTGGTTTAGGAAACAGCCTGAGCCTGTGGTTCTGCAAGTGGCCATCGCTTTAAGACACTAACACCAGTTGGGAAAGAGAATTTGTTTGTTGTTCTGCCTGGTATTCTTAAAAGTCGTGGCAGTTTATTTCAGAAATATTGCCTGGATGCTGCTAAGCTTGAAAGCCCAGTGTTAAAAGTGACCTTTCCTGTAAAACTCTATAGGAATGAAAAGAGCTGAATAATTTAATGGGATTTGTGAGTACAAAATGGTTGTGGGTTTGCTGCTGTGAAGAACTTCACAAGGATCTTTGTCCAAATGAATAAATTATCACCTCCTGGCACATCATAATTATTTTAAAAAAATAATTGGCAAGTCAAAAATTTTATGGTTCTTCAAATTTGTAAGCATTGCAAACACCATTAATTTTCTCTGTGAACTCCTGGGACCTCAGCTGGTCTCTTGTCTGCAGGATTAGACTTCTAAATCTCACTGCTGCAAAACCAGGAAAACACAGTATTCTTCAGCCTTTCACCCCAGTTCCAGATCAACGTCTCCTAAATATTTGTGTGTTATGGTTTAAAATAATAATAAATAAGATTGATAATATAATTCCTGGACTCACTGCAGACTCTTCATCCCTTTAGTCATTAGGAAAATATTTTCTCTAACTGATCATGTTGTAAAATGTGTTATTTCAAACCAAAGATATTGACAATTATTATAAATCAAGCTGAACAGGGATAATTAAAATTTAATTTTAAGTTTGTCAAGGTCTTTGGAAGCATATACTGGGGGCCAACTACATCTAGGTTATGGCTTGTTTCCAGCTGACTTTGGGCCAAAAGTTGAAATTGTTGCTCAGCCCCCTTTCAAAAACAATTCCCAGGAACTTCAGAGGGTGAATGCCTGTCATCTGAGTAAGAATTGAATAGAGTTCTCCCTTAACTATGGGTTGTGTGAAGAAATGGTTCTAAAAATTAAGATAATTTTAATCAATATTGCTCTCTAATTGCTTATGATTTTCTTTCCTCTGGTGAGAAAGTCCATGCCTTCATGCATCTTCTGACAGCTCAGCTGAGAACGATGGAACATCAAGAAAATAATATGATGTGTTTGACATGTGCATCAACTTGGTGGGAAAAAGCCTGTATTTTGAGAGCAGGCTTGCATTCCTGAGTTTGCCATATACTTTTTCAGGGAGCTTGATGAATCTCTCAGTCACTTCTCTGAAGCAGCACTGCACTTCACTGCCTCCTCTTGTCCCACTGTTCAGATTGAATAGAGAGAGCCCTCGTGTGAGTGTTATGGCTTCAAACGTTACATGGTGTATGTGGGCAGTGGCATGTAGCTAACAAAGTAATGCAGCTGTGCCATGAAGCTGTCACTGTAGCTTTTACAGGTTATTTCTGAGCAGTGTGGTTTACAAAGTGTCAAATGTTCTTGAAACGTTTGGAATGGAGATTTATAGCAAATATCAAAAATCTGAGTTGAATGCTGTTTCTGTGTGCTCCCCTTCTACTGACTCTTATACGTGTTTCATTTCTTATTCATTGTGCCTTTCTCACAGACATCCACCAGCCTATTTAGAATCATGGAATGGTTAGGAATGGAAAGGACCTTAAGATCATCTAGTTCCAGCCCTCCTGCCATGGGCAGGAACACCTCCCACTAAACCATGCCACCCAAGGCTCTGCCCAGCCTGGCCTTGAACACTGCCAGGGATGGGGCATTCACAACTTCCTTGGGAAGCTTGTTCCAGTGCCTCACCACCCTTACAGTAAAGAACTTCTTCCTTATGTCCAACCTGAACTTCCCCTGTTTAAGGTTAAACCCGTTACCCCTTGTTCTATTGCTACAGTGTATTTGCAGTACATAAAGAAGCATGTGCTTCAGTCTACAAGTTCAAGGCTTTACTGACTCCAGCAGTTATACAGATAATATTCTGAACAGGATTGGCTCTAGGTCAAAGAATACACAAAGTAAGTCATTGTAATCTAAGACCTAAACTGATGCAGCCCCAGGCTAGTGTAGGTGGATGCCTATGTAGTTACTTGTTGCAGGCGATGGCGCGGGGAAGCAAGAGACAACCCAATATGAGTGATAATTCAGCTCCGATTTTATTGCCAGACAGGGCTGCTTATATACCCTTTTCCCAACTAATTTATGCACACCTGTCATCACATGATTGGCTAAGTCTAATATATGCACAACTGTCATCACACGATTGGCTAAGTCTAAAAGGTTACATCAGCTAGTTACTGCGTGATTGGCTGAATCTGGATCCGGCCCGTGATTGGTCGGACCCTGAATCCAGCCCGTGATTGGTCGGACTCTGAATCCGGCCCGTGATTGGTCGGAATCACAATCTGGCCCGTGATTGGTCGGAATCACAATCCGGCCCGTGATTGGTCGGACTCCGAATCCGGCCCGATCAGCCTTAGCATCTGCTCTGCTTGTACAACCACTCCATAGATCCATGCCCTTTCTCATCTAACCACTCCTCAACAGTTACTGAAGTAATTTATTTGTGAAAAAAAAACCAAACCCTTGCCTGCTTTCAGCTTTATGTTTACTCTTGGTTAGATCAGGTGCTGATGTAAATTTTCAGCACAAGTTTTCTTAGCAACTCTTACAAGATATAAATAAATTAGTTTTATTCTTCTTCTTTGTTTCAGTATGGTCACAATCCTGTTATTCTATCAGAAGAAATTCTTCAAGCAGAGCAGGGAAACAACAACCTGTAACTGTCAGTGGCTCATGAGCAACAACAGTCAGCAAGTCATGTCTTAATTTTTTGCTATAGGGATTGGTGATTAGATGAAAGTATTTGATACATTCTATATATTCTGATGGGAGCTAAGCACCACTGTCCACGAATGAGGCATTATAGTTACTATAGATAATATAATGAAAATGTCAGTTCAATATTCAGTAACAGTCAAGAAAGAAAACTGAAATTAAGAATTATTAGAGAAGAAATTGAGACCTGAACTGTCTGAAAGTGTCCGATGGATGTACAACAATATACTTATCATCCTCTTACATTCTCCCTCTGCCATCATCTGCTGGCCACTTTCAAACTGACACAGTTTGATTGTCCTTTTCTTTGCTGATACTTGAAACTCAGGCTGTGTTTTGTCATAAATCACATTGCTGTGAGGTATTTTTATCATATGGTATAAGTTTTCCTCTGATTCTTTTCTTCTTGATCTACTAAAAAAAAAAGATAAATCAAACAATGATGAATGTTAGGAAAAAAGAGTATACCTCTTGTTGAAAACTTATTCTTAAATATCCTGTAACAATTCTGGAAGAGAAAAAACACATCTGAACTAGAAGGTAATTTTACTTTTGTGATCAGCCTGATTAAACTTTTCCAGCATGTCATGTCTGACAGTTGCTTGGATGTCTGCAGCTGCAAAGTAGCTTGTAGAATGCTTTTCAGTTATTCTAATAGATAGCAATATGTGCTGTTTAAATGAATGTGTGCACATTTTGTAGGCAACGTGTGATATAACTGGAAAGTCATCTTGTAGTGACGAGAAATATTTATACCTTGCATGTGGGCATTGGTACAATGGGAAAGACACTCTAAGGCAGCTGCTGAATTGGTTTCTCACACCTTAACTCTCATCCTGCCCTCAGTCACAACCCGTACAGCAGAATGTTTGAGAATGTATTTGGTAGGAGGGGTCAAACAAATTACCCTTGGAAGATTAAAACCTTAATTATTTTGATTAAGAGATGATGATTAATTCTACCGGGTTTGCTATTGTGTTTCATAACTGTGATAAAATATCACGCAGGATTACGAACTGGTGGCTACTTCCGGTTCTGAACAGAAATTAATGACTGAGTACATATTTGAAGATTAATTTCAGTAATAAAATCTGTTACCAGTTATGACATTAATAGGATAGGACAGTATCTGTGAAAACAGTGTGGTACAACATTACTTATTCTACATTGCTAACTGTGCTCGTCACCTAAGGACTTTGTCAGCAGAATTGGCAACTTTAATTACATTGGTATGGCCATTAGAGCATTTGAGTGTCAGATGATTAGAATTGATGAACCTTGGTTAATGCAAAGCCCTAAAGGTTAGTCAGTTGTATTTATATAGTTGAAGACAATCTCAATTAACTGATAAATACTCTTTTTTTTTTTTAATTTTATTTTATTACTCGCTTAAAGATAAAAGTAAGATTTCACTTTGTGTTCCATCCACTTAAGAGGTGTATTTAGGGATTAGTGAATTAGTGAATTTGACAGTGTTTTTTCACTCCCTCAGTCATCCACTATAGGAAGTCTGATTATGTCCTTATTTATGCCCTGCATCACCCAATGGACTTGTCTGGTTTCATGGAATTGTAAATGAAGGAAGAATATGGCTTCATAATAAGAATGACAAATGCCATTATTAGTTCAGTAGCTAAACTGGTTGCTGAAGCACATGGATGTTCCAGGCATTTCACTGACTTAACTGCTGTTACAGAAGCAGCAGACACGAAGATGGTAATTTTAGCAATTAAGATAGTCTGGATGTGAAGTGATTCATAATACACTTGTTTGTATCTCATCAAAGCAGATACTGGGTGTTATTATCTATGAATGCTAAATACAGTGATTAATTACACAAGAAAGCAAGATAACTTGGATTTTTATGATAAGAAAATGCTGATTGCCTTTGTCACTGTAATAAACGGTTCTGTCTTCTCTTGCTTGCCAGTTTAGATGTATTGAGATAATACTAATTACTTTATAATTAGTTATGTGTACAAACTAATATAGTCCAACAAATGCGTCCATTTTCAAGCATCTCTTTTCAGCCCACTGGGAGCAGGAAGTTGGTGCTATTAATCTAGATTCATAGTGAAAGAATAGAGAACCTAATACTTTTCCTGTGGTGCCAGGGCTCCTGGCACAGATTCTAAGTCCCTGAATACTGGAAAATACTGTCAAGTTAGAGATAGTTCAGAAAAAATGTAGGCAACCTATAGTCTTTCATTAAGATGCTTAGAAGTGTGAAGCTTTATGGAGAGTTGAATCTGAGATGCAGAGTCCAGTAATACTGGATACTTGTGCCAGGCTGGCAGGAGGCCACTCCAGAGACCATCTGGGAAATCAAGGCCCATAAGGCTTCCTTGGACCCGCACTTTCACAACCAAAATTGCTTGTGGTTTAGGTAAATCATGCTGCTGTTGTCCAAGGTTGTGCAAGTTCTGCAGAGCTGGCTGGGACATTTTGCACAGCTAAATTACCTAGACAGGGAAAATTACTAACTTCTCCCTACTACAGAGATTATGCGCCTGGTTAAATTTTAACTCTGCTAGTATGCAGGCCCTGGAAAGCGTTATTTTATATCCCATTTCCCTACAGGCACTTCTTAGACTGGCTGTTCAGACACCAGCAGCCTCTGCCGCGCAGTGGGAGAGGAGCAGCCTGGGCTGTGCCCACTGCAGTGCCACACAAAGCCTGCGTCTCACAGAAAGGGGATTTTGCAGCTGCAGTTTTAAATACTCATTAACCATGTAATCTTTAATTTTATTCACTGTCTAGTTTCTTTCATAGGAATATGTACTTGAGCTGGTCTTTGGAAAGAATGCGGTTAATGCTATTCTTACGCATAATTGTGTATATCCATGGGAAGCAGTTTAGTTTATGTTCCTGTGGCCAGATATGAGTTGGCTTGCTTTTTATCAGCACATTGTCAGTGGAGGCCAATGTTTCTTGAGAACATGGACACGTCAGTATTTTTTGTCTATTTGAAAGTGAATGTCTCCAGATCTCACACACACCAGTCTGAAATATGTCTAAAACAATACCAGTCCTAATAGACCTGAAAACCTTGATTTTGGCTTTGTATCTGTGGAACTGAAGGGGAAAATGAAGCAGCACCATAAACAGCAAATAGGCTATTTTGGCATGCACGTGATTGTGAGCATGTTCTGCAAACTATGACATGCCTCTATTGAAGACCATCTTTTTGCAAAATATTTGTTTTAAAAGAAGGGAAAATATACAAATAAAGTCTATTGGCAAGGCAAATAGCTACAAAATGCATGCTAAGCAATTATATAAATTACATATATGTATAATTTACCATAATATACTTGCATTTGCAATAACAAATAAAGAAAGGAGCCTGGAAGATGACTGAAAATAGAACAATATGATTAGGGGAGTTAAACCCTGATTTTTAGATGCGCTAAAAAATGTAGTGTATGCTCATTTATGTGCAAATGTAATGGAAAAAGGCTGCAGGTAAAGTGGCGAAAGCCTAAACAAAATAAACACTTAATTTTCTTTTATTGTACTTTGTGACTATTAATAATATTACGGTACTAAGGCCGAAACATTAAACTAAGCAGGGGAGCAATAAATGTTCCTAGACTGTGCAGTGCTGTTGATATTAGTGGCTAATAGCTCCAGAGTTCACATAAATGCAGATTGAAGTACAAAGGAGATGTTTAGTGGAGTCAGCAGTGGCAGTGAACTGTTTCCAGGTGAAACTAATAACCAGAGGGCAGACACAGCAGGAGCATTTTCTGCAAAAAAAAAAAATATCTAAAAGGAACTTTTTTAATCACTTAACCATACTATCTCTGTCTTCTGGGAAGAGACTTGGCAATCCCAATTTACATCTCTTCACAAATAGCTTCTGAAATCATTAATTATAATGTGCCGTGTTTCCATTTATAAATATCATGACAAATGCAAGGACTATAGCGTATATCGATATAAAAAAAAAAAAAATCCACATTGATTTAAGAACATCATGTTGAAGTTATGAGACATGACTTGATACCACACTGCTGGGTACATGAATGAGAAACTGGATTTGGGATTAATGAACCGTAATTAAGTTCACTCACTGTGACATACAGAATAATAAAATACTTGACAGTAGTCATACTGTGTTTTGTTTTGCCTTGCAAATCTGGACACAAACTATTTCCCACATCTTGATCAAAGAGACCATAAAGAAAAATACCAACCGCAAAAGAAATAAATAGCCATATATTTAAAGAAAGATATTCTCCTCATCTGTGCCCCCATCCTGAATGACAGGGGGCAAGAAAATTACAAAACTGACATAGTGTTGAACAATACTCAACAGTGATGTACTTTACCAATGTCAGTAGAATAACAAAAATGAAAATGCCTGTAAAATTATATTAATGTGGAAGATGATCATCCAAACCGCAAAATAAAAAGTTGTTGAAGACAGTATTTTTTGAGGTGTTTTTATCCAAACCGGTATATCTTTTATATATGTATATATTTTATGGAACAATATAATCTGTACTTATTGGCCAAACTGAGCGACAAACTGTCATTCTTGTGCCTGACTTTGAGCAGCATTTGCATTTCTTTATTTCCCCCAGCCTTGATTTGATTCATGATTGGAATAGTATGGTAGGTTACCTGAGTTATTAAAGTATCTTGTCAATGTCCACAGTTACAAAAAGTAGATATGTACTGATTAGTGCATCTTTCTAAATGTATGGTAATCCAAGACAAAGAATACAGTTTAGGGACTGTACTGATAGCAGTAATTAAAAACACAAGGAGGCAAACAAAATAAATTGTACAGATTATTTATGTTCCTACCCAGTTCTGCAGTGAGCTGCCCTGCTGGGTTTCTCAGTGCAAAAAGGAAGCACAAGCTCAAACAAGGAATTTCTTCTGTGAACAAAGAGCTGGGGTGCAATTATCCTTTAAGTATCTCTGTTTTCATACACATATGTCTAGGAAGAATAGGGAAAAGACAGCTGGTAGTACTTGGCATATCATTTAACTCAAGGACTAATTAACGTGGCTTTATCCAGAATTAGAAATAGATAGAATTCTGTTAATAAATAAATTGGTTAAAATATAAGATATTAAAAGATTTCAGGCTTTTACTTTCTGCTGTCACATTCAACCTTGTGCTAAAACTGCATGGCTTGTCTGAAGAAGACAATCTCAATATTAGCTTGTCAGCAATCTGAGAGTCTCCCTTCCAACAGGAGCAGCCTCCCTGGAAGTCCCGAGGATCTTAGTCAGTACTCAAGGCTGAGCCGTTGCAGCAGACTGTTGGCATATACGATGATGGTAACCCAACTTGAGAGAGTGAAACAAGTGAATTTGACTGGAACACATTTTTCTCTAAGCTGCGCACAGAGTGCAATAGAGATCAACTTGTTTCTTCAGTAATCTGTTATCATAGAACTACAGAATCTACTAGCTAGGTAAACCCCGCTATTTTAAATGTGTCAAAGGGAGAGACTCATTTTTCTATTGCATTTTTCTGCTGCTCACTCAGATCATCTCCGTCTTTGTGGTTCTTCATTAGCTCACCTTTCCCTAAAAGTATTTTAAGGAAATTCTCCTCTCTAGGCCTCTTGTGAGGACTTGGCTCTCTGAACCACCACTAGTGTTAAGCTCAACTCCCCACTCTACTTGAGGGGTATTGGAAGGCATTCGTACTACTTTCCAGGTCTTCCTCACACTTCAGAAAAATACTCCATCAATAGCCAAAAGATATACTAGGCTAGACTAGTCCAGAACAGAATTGAATAGAGTAGAATAGAATAGAATATTTACGATCAGAAAGGACCTTAAGATCATCTAGTTCAAACCCCCCTGCCTTGGGCAGGGGCGCCTCACACTAGACCATGTCGCCTGAGGCTCTGTCCAAACTGGCCTTGAACGCTGCCAGGGGTGGAACAACCTGTTCCGGTGCCTCACCACCCTCATAGTAAAGGACTTCTTCCTTGTATCTTACCTGAACTTCCCTTGTGTAAGTTTGAACCCGTTACCCCTTGTTCTATCGCTACAGTCCTTGATGAAGAGTCTCTCTCCAGCATCCTGGTAGGCCTTCTTCAGATACTGGAAGGCTCCAATGAGGTCTCCACACAGCCTTCTCGTCTCCAGGCTGAACAGCCCTAACTTTCTCAGCCTGTTTTCATACAGGAGGTGCTCCAGCCCCCAAATACTTCACTGCTGTCCTTCAAAAACCTTTAAAACACATCTTTACTGCCCTATGAATTAAAAAAAAAATGGTTTGGGAGGCTCCTATTCTAAAATTCCTGCTTAGTCTGTTGCCGAAATTCACAGTTTACCCAGCATCAAAATAGTTCTGGATAGTCAATGGGTTTTCTTATTCCTAGGATAGCATAAGGAATTGATGGCAATTTCATGCAGCAGATATAGAAACACATTTCTTGATGGGGGGAGGGGAGGAAGGATTCCAGCCACTTTCAAAATCTGGATCATTATCCTCTGGAATGAAAATATATCCTGGTGATAAGTATTTAGTGTTTTCTCAGTGACAGAAAATTCTCCTCCCTACCTTTCAGAAGTAGCTGGCTGTTGTTAGTTTACCTCATGGTATGACTGCAGTCCACTCAGTTCTTACAGCAGGATGGCAAAGCATTTCAGAACTTTGTTACATGTTCTGGCAAAGTTCAGTTGCCTGGAAACTGCTTGTGAATTTGTGTCAAATTTTCCTTCTCATTTCAGGAAAAAAAAAAAAAAAAAAAGGCAAAACAGGAAAAAGCTTTGTTATCTGGAAGAAGGAGATGATTTGTCCTGCTTTTATAAGGCTCAGTCCTCCCCACTGCCTCAAGAGCTTCACACGTCTGAGCTATAGGTCATTGTGTTTCACAGGGCATTCATATTCCCTTCTGTTGACTCTCTTCTACTTTGTATAAATAATTGACTGTCCACTGGTGCAGGAATAGGAATTTAAATTTCCCACCAGAGAACAAGAAAGTCTTTCTGGGTAATTAAGTACTCTGTGTGAAGTGGGGAAGCTTGAACACAAAGGGAGGGAAAAACTCATTCAAGACTCACCTTACTTACTCAACTTATCAGTTCAAGGGGCATCTGCATCATTTTGTCCAAACCATGCTTTGGTCCCAAGCATCAGATGTCTCCAGCATTCTGGGACTTATGCTTTCTATTATTTTTTTCTTTGGTTGTTGAAGAGAATTTCTGGCCTCACTGTCCAGAAAGATAAGCTGCTGACAGTGGTAGGCAGTTGCAATGCACTGTCTCACTGGTACAAAAGAATCAAGTAAAATATAATATTCAGTGAATATTCAAGTGAAAAAGCAAGTTAGGCTTGGTCAGTGCTGTACTAAAAGACTGAATACACCTTTTCTGATCCCAGGACATGTTATATCTGAATAAACTGAGTGCTGTTTGGCATGGTAGAGATCAGGATTTCCAATGCCATGAGTCTAAAAGGAGCCTGTGAGCTTTTAAAATAGTAGAGTATTTACTGCTTCGTACAAGCCATCTCTTTTTCTAGTTCATTCACTCAGATTATTGAAATGTTACTGTCTGAACAATGGCTTGACTTTATGTTCTTATGCCACAATCCGTCTGGTATGCTCCATTTTATACCTTTATTTTTTAAAATGTCTTCTTATCCTGGTTGCATGATAGCAGTTGAACTGCAGGTTGTATTCATAGAAACAGGAAGCATTTCAAGAACATTGGCACTTAATACATTGCAGGTTACGCATTTTGATTTTAAGCCAAACTGTTGTTGTTTTTGGCAAATGTATTTTCCTCTGAACCTGATACATTTGAAATATTGATGTAGTAGAATTAACTATGTGGTTCCAGCTCAAAAGACTTATTCTGCTAGATCATCTGCCTAAATGTTGTCCTTCCTTTTTCATATCATTAATAATGCAGGACTTTCATGCACGGGTCAAGAGGTGACACTCTAATGCCCTTAGCAGTGCGTACTGAATTTGTATTGTATTGTCTCAAAATGTACAAATTGTAGAATCAAACGGGAGCTCCATGGCAGAATCTAGGTATTAATACAGTATTCTGCAAATTACACAAATACTGCTAGTTTTAATGCATCTGCTTGTGAAAATTAGAGGTGCTTCTAGAGCTCATTTTGTCCTGGTACTCAGGTAAAGGATTCATATCTATTTCATCACCATTCTCAACTATCGTTTTTCATCCCTTGACTACCAGCACAATAAATCTAATTTCAGAGCTGACAAATATATATGTGTTTGCGTCAAGGACAAATGCTACAGTTAAAAATTTTCCAGCAATTCTTTTGTTGGTGCTTGAAAGAGAACAGAGTTGAGTTCTTTCCGGCAGAATTGTTGGCTCAAGGAAAAAAAAAAAAAGTAATAAAATATGTTTTCCTCAATAACTTAGGCAAATTTGAGCTCAGGTTAAATAACTGGATATGCATTTACCCTTACAGAAATTCTGATTACAAACCTGCACTTCTTAGTTGAAATTTCTGTCCTAAACAACTTGCTACTGTATTAATTTCAAAAGTTCTCTTGAGGACAGAGTCCTCAAGAAAATAACTGACCAATTACAGAAAGAGAAAATTTGGTTATCTCTTTTATATAATATATAAAGCTCAGCAGTGCAGAAGATTTGGAGTTGCAGTATATTGAGCTTGCTTCTTTTGCTTATGCATTAATCTTGGGTATTGTGGCACCTCTGATCTCATGTGCCTGGTGCAGCACTTAGGGTTTACAGGTACACAGCTGTGTCTGAAAGTTATCACAAGTGTGCTTTGTTATTTATTATTAGATATAGATTCTGTTGGATATATCTGAGAACTGAAAATAGGTAAGAATGGAGACCAAAGCTGTGAGATATGACTGTGGTATTTAAGTGAAACTCATCCCATGGTGAAGATGAGAGGTACAGTGTCTGTGAACCACTTACACCCTGCTGATATTCAGGTCTGAGGACAGAAGGGAGAATTTAAACACTTTCCTGCTGGCTTTTGTTAACATTGAATTTCTCACAGCTGTGGACCCTACGCTGAACATGTTCATCATTTGATTCACAGCTTCTGTTTCTACAGAGGTTTCTCATAATGCCATGCTGCTAAGAAAAGAACTGAGAGGTTAAGCATCAAAGCAGTAGAGTAAAGGAGAAGGAAAGAAGTCATGTTGGAAATTATCAATGTCTGGACTCTAGAAGAACAAGATACAATAGATTGTTTATAGTTATGTTAAACTGGAAGTCAAATACAGCCAGGAATCTGCTGTCATTGGTAAGGGAAATGGGGATCCCATCTCAGTGATGGGATCCATCACTGACTGAACTCATTCAAATTGCTAGAATTTGAATTAGGGCTGGCTGCTAAGTGTTTTATTATTTTGCTCTTGGCTTTTGTGATGTCTTATGAATCTCAAGTCTTTTACTGGCCTGGTTTTACAGATCTGAGCACAAGGGAGTGACAGTGTTTACCTATCTCATACAAAAAATGTGAGGCTTAATTATTGTTTGTAAAGACCTGGTGGATCATCCACCAGAAACGTTACATCTGTGCTGCGTTATTATCCATTGCTTTAAGTTCTTCCTCAACCTTTGCTTACCTTCCAGTGACCTTTTAAAACTGAGCAAATATTATTGCAAATAGCTCAGGGTTTTATTTAATATGGATTATATATTTTTCCTTCTTTATGTGAGGACATATGTCCCTTATGGGCCCAATAAATTTGCATTATGGCGCTTTCATAATAAGTACCATAAGTTGTCTGGCCCTGCATGAATTGCAGGAAGGCACTTTGAGATGAGGTTGCAAGCTTCAGAAAGCAAAAACCTGCAAATCTGGGCTTACAGTATACAAGGTGAACTCTGAATGCTGTGAATGAGAAACTAAAGACATTTTTTCAGTTCCTTATGCATCAGGGCTGACAGTGTTTTCCCCAAAGCATAGCAGAAAACAGGAAATTCTCATTGATGGGAAGATATATGTCTAATTGACATTACTGATATCTTGTGGGATGCCTTATTTATGATGGTAAAATCATTGTTTATACTGTACTCACAAAATGGAGGCAAGGAAGGAAATATGGAGAATAGTGCTCTGTATTAGACACAATTACCATCTATTTTTAGGGGTATTCTTAAAACTCAGAAACACGAGGTCTTTAATCTATATTTATATATCCATGTGTGTGGCTCAATGCACTAATTAGCAAAGCTCAGGAAGTGGTGCCAACAGAGACAGGGACAGAAGGAAGTGAGAGATGAATGTCTGACAAACCTAAAAATAGGGTGAGTTACTCTCTATACACTTGCTGGTGCCATACCGATAGGAATATTGTGCATTTCTGCTGGACTTCAGTTGGGGATGCACATTCAGGGTATTTGTGGCATCCACTATTGTACCGCAGTATTTTGTAAAAATCATAAAATATAATTTTCTAACCTCCAGATATCCCCCTTCCCCAGTATGAAGTGTGTGGATTTTGGATGTCACTGTGCTGGCTAAAGATTAATTAATCAGTGGACTGGAATCTGGTGTTTGCCCACAGACCAGTGACCAGGACCTAATTACATTCAGTCTGTGCAAAGCAAGGCCAGTGCCAAGCCTACATCACATCAGCGCATCTGAAAATTGTATCTCTTGTGTATGCTGGAGTGTGAAAGTCTTTTGTTACTGAGAAAAGCTGCCTAAACAAGCAGAGGGCAAGGGCTGGTTAAACTCAGCAGAGAAACCTTCAGACAGTGAAATTAAGCTCTTCCCAAGTGTTGTTTTTTTGCTCTGGCCTTAGCAATTCATTCCCATTGACTGATCAGCTAAAACCACTGGATCTGTGATCTGCCTGTGTAAATGCTTGCATGGCAGAAGTCAGTCCTGCTCTTTTTGTTGTTTTTTTTTTTCCTAAGTGAATGAGTCCAGTGGGCCTCCTCTGACTGTGCTCCTTATGGAATTACTGGACTGTATTCTTTCAGACTAGTTCATGAGTCTATGAATTGCATCTCCATGCACTTACGTGTGGGGTACTTCATGTCCCCAGCCACATTTGGGTGGAGAGGGAAAGGTGGTGATGGCCATGTAAAGCTGCTCCTTGCCCTGTAGTGGCGGAGCATGGGCTCATGGACTGAAGAAACTGCAAGAAGGAGGAGCTGTTGGAAGGCAGTGGATTGGGACTGGGCTGCAGTTTTTCCTTTTTAAGGGTGTGCCTGTCTGATCCCCTTTCCAATAAGACTTCAGCCTTATCTTGTGGTGTGGATCTTCTCCAGGTATCTGTTGCCACTGTGTGTTTTTAATACAGACCTTTAGCTGAATCCATGATAAACTACTACTGCTGCTTTGTATCATTTACAGGAATGATACAAAAAATAGGAAATACAGAAAAGGTGTCTCATATTTACTGACTGGAGATCCTCACACTTAAAAGGCCAAAAAAGTGTACTGCTGTGGTGATAGAATTGCCTGGTTTACAGGGTTTTGGGGTAGGAATCAACTTATTTTGCCAAACTCTGAAAATAATGAGCATTATCACACATCATAGATCATTTAACCAGATTCTGTCCTGATTTACAAATACCTCAGAAAGTCCTGATAATTAATAAGGTTCCAAAAAGAAACTGTATCTGCAGAAGTATCTGCAGTGTACATGGCAGTTTTCATTATCCTACTATTTCTTGGGATATAAAGGAAGACTTGTTTTCATTGAAGAGCCACCAGAGATAAATTCCACCCACCTCTATGAGAAAGAGCAGAGATTGTTAAATAGAGCTTTATTTCCCCAGAATGGTAATACAGAGGTTTAAAAGCCAATCAAAGGCAATATATCTATTGCCATTTATTGAAAACCTTGATAGCCTTCCAAATCAGATAAGATTTTTTTCTCTTCTTTATGATGTGCATTTTGCCCCATTTGTACATAGGCAATTTCCCTCAGCACAAGTGGTACTCAGCCAAATGTCTACAGGTGATGTCCATTACACTGTGTCAGGAGGCTGGGCAGTGAATGGAGGATGGGTGTGTGCTTGAAATTATGAGTAGCAAAAAGCATTTCTATTTTCTGTTGGAAAAAAATCCCAGCATATGTGGCAGCTCTGGAAGCTGGGGCTACATTAGCCCCATTGTCCCTTTGATAGGATAACGTCCTTTGTAAATGGAGCTGGAATCTGCTGCACAAGAGCACTTAACCAGAGTTAAGTAGCCAAGGAAAACAGCAACAATAAAAGGTTACAGATAAAAGGAGCCGATTTTGCTTTCGGAGCCCTGAGGACTCATGATCCCAGTCTGTACTCATTAAGATATGGCTCAATGTAAATTGTCAGTAAGGAACTTAGCTGAGAGAGGTTTTGACAGCTTTTAAGTGAGGCAGTGGCATTATAGCTAGCAATAACATACCTGTCTTCTTTCTCTAATCTTCCAATAAACCTTTAAGGAAGAAGCAAATAATTAACTGAGACCTTTTACCTTGATTACAGCAGTTACCAAGTGTGATGACAGAGAATGGTACTTCGATGAGATCTAGTTCTGTGTATGTGGGAGCATATAGCTGGCAGCCTGTAAAAGGACAGAGTCCAATCTAGAGAAGCAATTTATAGAAATTCAGAGCAAAAGAACTCAGTATCAGAGGGTAAAAGGCAGTTGCTCAGGATGACGATTCATCCTTTTTCCAAAATTTGCAGTGCAGTTGGTATGCTGAGAATGGAGGACCAAGCTCAAGAGAGAACAAGTGTCAAAGAAAATTCACATTCCTAGTAGCTGTAGAAATGAAAATGGATTGAAGACATGAAATTCTTAAGCAAAGATATGTACTCTGCTTGTGGTCCTGGGGTAAGACTGATCTTACACATTTAATGCAAAAGCTTATAGTTGATGCCTTCTCCTCAGTTACAGGAAATCGTTTTATCATTTTAATGTTTAAAAAATACAAATCTTTCACATGCTGCCATATTTCTGAAAGAATTTGATAAATATTCAAATGCTTGTATTTTTTTTTTTCCTAAGTTTCTATAGAACATACTGTGTTGGCCAAACAAAACACAAAGCTCTCAGTAGGGTGGAAGATAATTTCCACTTTGGACATTGCAGTGAAGATTGATTTCTTGAATCAGATAAATCACTTATTTTTTTTAGGGGATAAATAATTCTTAAATATTTTTTTTCAGCTTTTAAGTATGACTACAGGGGCAGGAATTTCTTTTTTTCTTGCTTGTGGAGAATACCTATTAGATTGTAGGTGCTGCAGCAACCATACATATAAAATCCAAATCTTAAAGCACCTGGAAAATATTTTGACTGTATTTGGGAGCAAACTCAAATAGAGCTCTCAACTTTGATCACATAAAGGCTGAAGTGGAGGCTTTTAGTCTCTCCAAACCCGTTGGTTCCCAAGTCTGAGTTTGGGAAATGCCTCATGAAACTTCTTGTTTAGTTCGAGACCAAACACTGAGTGAATATTTAGCCTAAAGGCTGGGTCCTCAACTGACACGAAATCACATACTTCCACTCATGTGAGCTGAAGCTGGACAAATTTTGCAGCCGCTAGCTGTCATGGTTTTGTTACTTGCATTGTCCTTGTTTGCTTTCAGGTTTTTCTTTCATTCCCTGAAACCCAGACTTGGGGAACTACATGCAGTCTCCATTTGTGTGAAGATGAAGTGTGACTTAGTGTTTTGCCTTTCCAATGTTGGAAAGAGCCTTGAAAACAATAGCCTGGAGGCCCTTAAAGTATAAGACAAATAAAACAGACCCTAGATTTATCATCTCAAATACTATGTTTATACAGCAATATCAAGATTTTTGCAAAAATAAATGTTTGCAAAAAGGCTAAAGATGCTCCGTTTTATCCCAGTGGCAAATCTGATCCTAAATATTAGTCAGGAGACAAAAATGAACTCTGTTTATTCAATATACATAACGTCCTTCCCTCTTTCTCGTTCTTCAGTGCCTCTGAGTTGCCTGTTCCTATGGAGATAGCCAGTCTCTTCTACAAGCTCATCTTACATTCTGTCTTAGATGGCTACTTACAGTTGAGGTCCACAAGATGCTGGCTCATTCCCATGTGCTTTGGAGATAGCAAATTTTGGCATTAGAAGAGCTTCAAGTGCCAGTTGGCATAAGCCTAGACACAGCTGTGGAACTGGGAGAAGAATTTACTTACAAACAAATCTCCTTGTGTTACTATCCTGACAAATTGTGAATGTACTGAAATGTCTTCATTGGACTCAGAGGATGCTCCTGAAGTGAAGATTTGTATGACTTACAGTCCAGGAGGCAGCCAGTTAACTGAATCCCTGCTTTTCACTGCTTTTGAAATGCTCTACTCAATTCCCATTCCCTTACACAACCCTCTTCCAACTTGTATGTGTTCAGCGACCTATAGTAAAAATAGATATTTGCTCAAGGCAGTTCTGTGGACTACCTGCTGGAGACCTGGGTGCTTCAGGAATCAACAGTTTGCTTCTGACCTAAGGTGCTATGTTTGCTTTTACATATTTATTAGTTACTGGTAGGACGCACTGGCAAAAATGATGCATTATCCAGCTTTGCCTTGTGTGGCTGCGTTCTGCTGTGTAACTTGGGTGTTGCAAATAACCTTCTGTTTAAAAACAATGCAGAGGAGAAGTCAGTGTTTCTGTTTAGCTTCTGAGACTGAAACATGGAAAGCAAGAAAAATAAAAAAATCCATGCATGAATGATCAACAAGAAAGCAAATATTTCCTATATTAAATTCATATTAATATTTAAGTTCATATTAAGCTTGCTGAGGACATTCCAGAATAAATACATATTTTACTAATTACTGTTATAATGCATGTTTTTTCACTGCCATGGATTTTTTTCTCTTCTGCTGGATTTTCTTCTAGACACAAGAGATTAAGAGAATACAACCTCATTTAAAACCACCACTCAACATGCCCTTTCTGCTTTTGTTTCCCATTGGTAAGAACACTTAGTAATCTGGTAAAGCAACAAGAGAGCCTGAACAAAAAACTTTCTTGTATAAAACAGTCTATTCCACCCTCAAAGCTTCTCTAACTCTCAGTCTTTTAATCACTTTCAAATCAGCCCTCTTCTTTACCTATTACAAAGCAATATTCCAACACTCATTTATTTACATGGTGGAAGTTGTCTGGCTTCAAATGTTCTCTAAAGATTTGCAAAATATCAGAGTAGAGTCTTCCCGGAAGGGAAGAGAAGGATAGAAGCTGAAGTGACTGAGAAAACAGGGTTCAAATTCAGCAGAATTGAATGGATTTATTAGTTTTCTACTCTGTATCTGCATGGTCAAAATGAGAAAAATCAATAGTTAACATTGCCATACCAAAACCATGATAAAACTGATTTGCAAACCAGGAGAATGAAAACATATTTGAGATTTGTCATGTTTGCCTTGTTGGCTCAGAGCTTTTGGTTTGTGCATGGATACTTTCACGTTTGCTGAGTACTAAGAGTCCCAGATACTCACATGCCTCTTCAGGAAAGCAGAGAGCAGCTCACGCATGCTGCTTCAGCCTCAGGATGCAGGCATTAAGGAAGAAGGCAGTTGTCACTAACCAACTCCAAGCTATGAATAATGCTGTATCTGTAGCATGTGCTTAATGTGATTTTAGAATATAGTTTGGTTTCAAAGTCTTCGAAGAGTTCTGACTGGTCTTAATCTACACTGCTGTAGAAACAATAGTCTGTCAGCTAGAGTCATATTTATTTTTATATACAGGGTAGCCTAACTTAGAGACCTGTCAAAAGTCTGTCTAATGGAGGTCTACCAGTTCCTCAAGTCCTGGGAAGTCCATTTTAAACCCCGTTTCACAGCTTCTTGATTCTCTCCCTCCCAAGGGCAGACTAATGGTGAATGTGAAATATATCATAATGGATGTTTTCCCTCAAATTCTTCAGCCTTAAATCCTTTCTTTTTCTATTTCTAGTGTGAGTTCACCTCACACTTTCCCTTTAGTGCTATTATCAGCTGTCTATGGAGACCTAGATTTGATTTAGTAAGAAAGCCTGTGTGTCACAACAGATACTTTACACATCCTTAAGGCTTCTACTTGGCAATAAACAAATAAATAAAGTCAGCATCAGAAAGACTTCCCAGACGAAGACCAGAATGATTTTGTTTTCCTTCTAACTTTACAAAGAAGACAAGGAAGATAATGCAATAGTTGTATGTTCATATATATAAACTGCTGTAAGCATACTTAACTCAGCGTTTATGTGAATGTACTGAATTTGGTAATTTCACTGTAGAGGCTTGTTGCTTCAGACTTTTTCACACATTGTGCCATCATATCCTGGGGCAGGTGTAATAGATGCTTCTCAGCTGGCCAGTTTGGAACTGCTGCTGATCTTTCCTATTGTTTGGCAGCCACTAAGGAAAATAAATCCCTTGATAAAGTTTGAAAGAGTCACAAGCTCAAACACCTCCCAAAGAAACTAATTTGCTCCCCAGCTACTTGAGTGCACATCAGCATTTCATTTTTTGTAGCTATCATGGTGATGTGCAACTCTGACCAAAAGGGTCAACTTCCCCAAGTTTGTTTCCCTAGCCTGAATTCTTATATGAACTTATTAGTTAAATGTTTATAAACTAGTTAAACATTTATAATCTTTTATCTAACTATATATATGGAAAGCATGCCTTGCTCATAGACATTTTCATTAAAGATTAAGTGTCTTTTTCTCCATTTGATTTAAATTCAGCAATTTTTCTACTCAGTCTAGCAGTGGAGATGAAGAAAAGGCTGGCATTTGTACTGCAAGCAAGCATAGTTTGATTCATGCAGGAGATAGTGGTCAAATTAAGGAGACCTATACTCAGAAGTTGTTCATGCTACAGGGATCTGATATGTAGCACAACTGACAAAATGTACACTTAGCAAAGTCTCCTCCTTTTGCTTTGAGGAGCTCTGAATTGAGGTCTTGCAGAAGCAGTATTCAAATCCCCTTTTGCTCTGGTAAGAGTTGACTCTTTACAGTCAGCAGGCAGCCATTTGACAGTAAGTAGTTTCACATTTCTTGAACTCTGCTTACAAAAGCTGGCAAAGTATCCAGAGCACTCTAGAAAGTTTGGCTTATTTATAATGTTGCTGTGAGTGCTCCCTCCAGGCACTAGGAAAGTGATATATATTGACACCAGTCACTTAAACGAACAAGGATTTTTGTTGTTGTTTTCCTGGTAATTCATAGTTTATTTCTACTTTCCTTGCACATATATATAATATCCAGAAAATCCATTTTCTTTTTTTGAAACATAATCTTTTTAAACCTGTGTGGTTTTCCTTTCAGTCCACTGTACCTCCCACTGGTGAGTATCAGCCTTTCAGAGCAGAGTAAAGGAGAACTAAGGGACTTTCTTTAATGACCTTCAGATGATCAACGTTTGATTTAAATTTTATGGGTATAACATGTTGTTAATTGCACAGCTATTTGCATTTATGGCCTGCAGCCATTCTTCCCTGGGCTGTGATCTCTTTCAGTCTTACATTAAGCCAAGTTTGGCTAGCCAGTATTTAAATGTTAGATTTCCAAGCATTTCAATATATGTACACCATGGGTATTTGTAGCTCTTGGTTGACATGCCTCAGATCTGCTACAGAGCCCCAGAATGAGCTAATACTATACTAGCTGTGGTACTATCTCTTAGATGAGATAAGGGAAAGTTTAGAATGTGTGGTGAGGCACTGAAGAGGTAAGATTTTACAAGCACTGCTATGACTGCTCTTGGGAAAAAGGGAGACATGAGTGGAAATAGGGGGAAGGAGGAAACAACCAGTTTCCTCATCATTCTCCCTTTTCATCCAGGAATACAGAAAAACTGAGAGGAGTGAGGTCAAAGGCAGGTCTCTTCTGCCTTGAGAAAGTTAAGGTGCTTTCTTGATGACAGGAAGTGAATGGTGAAGAATTAAAGTGTCCACTGCTCAGATAATAGTATGGGTCAGAAGGCAGCAGAAATTAGGAAGGGACGTGGTGATGGTCTGCAGGGAAGTTGGCAGTGGAGGAAAGCAGTTTCCTTGTTTTCTCTGTTGGTTTAAAAAAAGCTCAGTGGCCTCCCTGTAGCAAATGGCCTTATACAGAAGAATGACCTTGAGGTCTCTGCACAGGCAGAGTGTTCCCATCCATGCGAGGAAGTGCTGGACTGCAGGACTGATTGCCTTCTACACACTGTGTATGCCACCAGTTTTATTGGCATTGCCACCTTCAAAAATAGTTAATGTTTCAGAGATTAATTTTTTTTTTCCTAATTGCTTATTTCCAAAAAGATCAAAATATAGGATATGGAGAAAGTATTATTTCTGGAAATGCTAAACTGCCTACTGCTTTCTGTGAAAGGCAGGTATTTATTTTTTAGCTCAAGGCCATAGCCGTGTGTAGGACAGCAGTGAGGGTCTTGAATTCCTTCATGCCTAAAAAGATGAACTATAGGTATCAGACAATGCTGTAAACGAGGTAGTGGGGTGGCTGGGCCTACCATAAGAAACCCAGAATATTTAGTAGGTGCATAAGTGACATGTAGGAAATGATATTTTATTTTCAGTTACATGTTTTTCAACCATACATAATGAAAAGAAAACTTTAATAATTGATGAGCATTTTTTTTGTTTCTCATGAAAAAGTCATGGTCAGTTTGTTGTGTGATGGGGCAGACATGGCAGTGTTAGAACGGCAGTTATGTTGGATGCTGCATGATGTACGCTGTTCAAAGTTTAATGAGCACATTCTAAGACAAAACCATTATGAGCTTATAAAAAATAGACTCTTCGTACTCAGCCTGTGGCACTGTATACAATTTATTTAAGTGACATTGAAAAACAATTGCACTTATTCAGTCTCTTCCAACATTTACTGCAAAAGATGCATTGCCAGTAGATTCTGATGGAAGAATAAGGCTTATAGTAGCGCTCAAAAAGGTATGTTGTCCAATATGTAAAACCTGCATGCTTGGATTTTAAAATGCCTAATGCGAGTTTAAATCTGTTCCCACTGAGGTCAGTGGAAGTTTAATCACTGATTTCTCTGGGAACAGAGGCCAAAAGTAAGCACCTTTTAAAGTCCCACACAACAATTTCTGGCACACAAATGTGGCAGCTACCAAGACAGTTCATTTTTCTTCCAAACACAGAGCACGGTCCAGGTTTTTTTCATTTCATTTTGGTCAATTTTCCATTAGGGGCAATGGAAGTTTCACAGAATCAGCTCAGCAGTCATTGTAAGATGGTAAGGCCTCAATTGATATGTGTAAGATGCATAAGTGAATCTGTGAGTTACATTTGCTGCAGTGTGTACCATGAAATGTTATCTCTATGCATGTGCAAAACCATTAACGTGCATAAATGTGTTTAAGGAAAAGGATGAAAAATCTTCAGTGAGATTGAAAGGTCAGAATTTACTCTTATTTCCCAAACAACACAGAATGTTGAACAACATGAATATAGCCTTCAAGGTCCCCATTTCACTTAAAATATTTTTTAAGACTGCAAAAATGGGGACTTGCAATGGAAGTAACTCATTGTGATGGGTAACTCTTCAACATGGATGCTGTGGCAATGGCAAGTTTTGGAGGCAGTTGCCAGGAGCCATGAAGCAGCACTGAAACAGCTGGCTGAACTGCTCCATGGACCCATTTATTAAAGAGCTAATTCTGTTCTATGTGAAATTTTTGGTCTTCAGCTCTGAACACCATCAAGGGAGACATCAGTTGGCAGCAGCTGTGGAAAGCTATTCATGTTGGCAACCTGAACAGCTTGGCTGGGAAAGTTTGTGCAATACTTAAATAAATAAATAATAACAAAGGGGTCAGAATTGCAGTAAGTAAACAAAGATTTTTCTGTACCAGATCTGTAGTATTTTCTTCTGAGGTCCACAGTATATTGTATTATTTAGAATATTAGGCAGAATTTGACTATTTTCATATTTTCTGCACTCCTCTTTTTGTTTGTAAACTTTGAATCTAATTATTTATTTGCAGAAAAGCAAGAAACACCCAAACTTCAGCACGACCCTGGAAAATTTAGCAGTGTTTCAGCTTCATAATAGAAAACCATTCTGGGCTCAAGACTGTAGTCTTTTCTAAAGACTTTCTGATGTCTAGCGTTCTTGTTCAGATCTGCACATTTCAGGTATTAAGTAATTTTCACTAAAGTTACATTCAATTATAGTTTTTTGAAAATAGCAATTCAATTACACTGAAGATGACCTCATGACAAATTGATGTATGTTATCTTGTAATCCCAGCAGCTAGGTGAATCATGAAATACCCTTGTGCCAACATCCTCCCCCTCCCTAGTATCAGCTTCCTCCCTGTGATTGTATGTGCTGCTAGTGATAAGTCCACAACAGTTTCCCCAGTAAAAAACATTTAATAAGACATAGAATCATAGAATCAACCAGGTTGCAAAAGACCTTTAAGATCATCCAGTCCAACCCTTACCCCAGCACTGCCAAGGCCACCACTAACCCATGGCACTGAGAGCTATAATTAGATGTCTCTACTTTCCCCCTTTTTAACCAAATAAAAGATGTAAAGAACTACATTAAAATCTTCTGTCAAGTAAGCTCCAATGTACTTCTTCCTGTTGAGGCCACATGCGGTGATGGGAAGTTTTGCACTGGGATCTGGCTCACAACCCCCTGACAGCTGAGTGCTTCTAATGATAGTGTCAAAGAAAACTTCCCCATTGCAGAGCTCCACAAGTTATGAAATATGGGTCGGCTGCTTTGGCTATGACTATCGCATGTTAGTTAATATTTATTGAAGACTAAAATATCTTGCTGCAAGAGAGTAGCATTTGTTCCACTAGTTTCAGAGAGCAATTGTGCATGCTTAGGATTTAGAACTACAGAATTGCTTTTGACTGAGGCTCAGCATCTATTTCAGTGCAGACTGTGTGTTTCAGAGATGTGATGTTTTTGGGCACACAGTTTGTTTTATGGAATCAGAGGCATGGGAATGGAAGTAAGGAACCCTGAGTGCCTCTGGTGTAGATGCATGTGCAAAGCCTGGCCCAGCCCAAAACCCAGAGAATGAGCAGGAAAACTTCCATTTGCTTCAGCAGCCTTTGGGTCAGGCACAGCTATAATGATCTTGATCTGATAACTTAAGAACTCAGTGTGTACATCCAGGTGTAGACAGACATTTTCAGATCTGATTTAGTTATTAATAATGACTAGATAACTTTAGATAACTTTACAGGGATACAAATGTTCTGTATTATCAAAGACATGGGAAAATGCCCAGAAGCCACAAATTTGAGAATTAAGCTGGGGAATATGACCAGATAGACTGCACCTTTTTGTTCTTTCCCTGCTCCTTGCAAGTAGTGTGAATCTCATTTCTCCCATGATTTGGTTCAGCTAAGGTCTTTGGCTCAAATATCCCTTTTTTGTGAAGAAGCTACGAGGGAGGACAAGGAAGAACTGTGTGGGAAATACTTGCATATATTATTCTGAAACCCATGGCCTTTCTGCATCCTATCCCTTTGTGGAATAAGCAAAGTTTGTTGTTAAAAGTCAGTGTTTCCACCCCACTACCACTCCCCCTCAAAAAAAAACCAAACCCAAAATAACTCCCCTCACAAAACAAAACAAAACAAAACAAAAACAAACCCTGAGACATTGTAACATTTCTTTAAAACGTTGTTCTTTCTGAGACAAAATATTGCAGTGGGCTGGTAATGATTGATTTTTTTTTTTTAATGTTAACTACTGTAGCTTGGAGCACTATCTGGGCTTTGTATCATTGTTTTTGCTGCCTGATATTATTAGTGCCTTTAAATTTGGAGAGCAAAATTTTGTTCCATTGAGGATGGTGTTGGCAAATTGCCTGTGCCTAAGAGACACACATAGTCTCCAAATAAATGTACATAAGTGGAACAAAACATGAATTCATACATGTCTGTTCATAGTAGTGTGTAGTTGCATCTTCAGCAGGCCAAACAGAAAGGGTTTGTTTGCAGTCAGAAGAAATAGCTCTGCTCATGGAAGGGTTGCTGCAGGGAGAGAGCAGCTGCAGGCCACATTTGAGGGTGGGACCAGCCCTGCAGAGACACTTCCTTCACCTTCCTAAAAAAAGTCTGAAAAAGCATGTTATTTTACACTAATCGGTTGAAAAGTATGTATATACTGGAATTCTTCCTGTTGCTGTGAATGACGTTTTTTATATAGTCTTCATTCATTCATTGTGGCATATAATCCACAATCCAAAAATGCTGAAAATCCAACAGAGTCCATGTTTTCTGTGCGTGTTGTAATGGAACACGGAAATTGTGGCTGTTTGTTTACCATGTTGGCTTCTCTGGTACAATGGTTTGGACACCGTATCACCTATATATGATAACGCTCTCAGGAAGAAACCTTCCAAGTCAAACAAATGACTTTGATAAGCTACTGATATTTGACTAAAAGGCTGTGTTGGAAGCACACCCACTTAGTTGGAATTAAAGGAGTAGGATTTAGGACAGGCGATATAGTCCAACTTGACAAACTAGTTAAATATTGACAAGAAGAGAAAAGGCAGCAGCACTCAGGCTGAAGAGAAAAGCACAGTCTTGCTTTTCTGATTGAGCACATCCCGGATTTTCATAACCAGAATGAATGGCTGCAGAAGCCTGAATGATCCAGCCCAGTACAATGACCTGTGCGGCTTATCATTTCTTCAGTTGTTAAAGGTAGGTCTGTCTGCTCTTCCAGAAAGGCAGCTCCTGTAGGTGCAGCACCTTGTGAGGAAGCTGGGTGGGTAACTCACAGCTGGTTTAACTCCTAGGGGGTATTTTTATCATGGGTCACACAGTTGCATGCAGGCTTATACTGTTCAAAATTTAATGACTGAAAAATAGGCAGTGAAACATAATGTTGCACATTTCTACCTTGTAAATCAGAACGATTATGCACATGTGTTTGTGCTCATTTTAAAATGTTTATTTAGTTGGTAGAATTATCATAAGACTGTGTTTAAAACTGGCTATTAGCTAATGGAGAGACCTTGTTGTCAGAGGTATTAGGAGATTAAGGGTTCATTTACCATAATGTGCAGAGATAGCCCAAGTGTTCTGCTTTTTGTTTATGTGTTTAAATTTATTCGCATACTTTAACCCATTCCCTAGCATTTTGTCTTTCAACAAAATCCTTCTATAATCAAAAGGTTGGGCAGAGATGCTGCCTCATGTGATAACTGAAGAGCTATGTAAATGAAACCTGACATATTAACTGCTTTGGATTCCTGTAGTCTCATATTTGGAAATAAGAAAATGTCATATAGATTTGGGAAACAGCCGTGTTTGCTTTTCCAACAGAGTAATTAGTCAACAGCTGGAACTTTTGAAACAAAATAACAGGAGCCAATCACCTTCTCTGTATTCCCACAGCAGCAGTGAAATTAGGGCACAGTAGAAAATAAAAAATATGTCAGCATTTTGAGTTATTAGCACAAATGATTTTATAAACAAATAATATATAAACCAAATTGTAGCAAGCACACAAAAGAGTGAGCAATTACATATTCACTGTTTATTTTAACATGCAGTCTCCTTGGGAGATGTTTCATAAACATGTGATGATATACATGTCCAACAGTGGTTGTTAGGTACCCCCATAACTCCAGCACTGTACTGTACAATTCCAGTGTGCCATATGGACTGAACATACCACACAATTCATTAGTGAACGTATTACAGCTTTATATAGCCTTGGAGAAATGTGGCAACATGTGATGTAATGCTCATGGACAGTAGTGTTTTGGCTCATTTACCAGTGCTTTAAATAGAATGGTGCAGGGCACACTGAATTTGGTGGGTTTGCTTCTAAAGCTGGGAAATTCTCTGCACTCTTTTTGGCTAGCAGTCTCTCTGTATGAATTGTTACAGGAAAAGAAGAGGGTTATGGAAAGAGGAAAGGCTAATATATATGCACAAACCGATGCACAATCAGCATTGCCTGGTTCTGCAAACACTGGGTGCAACACAGAATTCCTGTTTTGTTCTTTGGCAGAAATCACAAGCACATTCTTGATAAAAAACTTGAGCGTGTCCCATAGTGCCATAGCCAAGGTACCCAACTGAAAAGAAAGCCATATGAGACACTATTTGATTCAGGTTTAATATGCCATGACTTCATCTAATCAGGAATATTTGATCAATTTTGCTGCCTTTAATATGATAACCTTTAGTATCTCAGAGTAACTTCAGGTCACTGCTGTGTCCAGATCACTAATATAAAAATCAGCTCTTTGTTTTTTTGTTTTGTGTGAATTTTCTAGGTGTACTTGGCATATTGAATCCATGTTTAGCCTTGTAATGCAGCCAGTGCTTGGTAAAAAACGAAAAGCATTTGATGATTACTCTTTGGACACATCTAGAACCCTTCCACGTGTAGAGCTGCCTGGGTGTTACTCACTGATGCATTACTGGAGTTTTCTGCTATTACAGCTTTATTGAGATCAGGGGAGTTACTGTAGCTTAACCCAGAATTGCACAGTGGTGACATCAGCCTTGTTAATCCAGGAGGGAATTCTGCACATGGAAAGGCTTCCAAACTGAATATAGTTTTTTAGAAAGAAAAACTGGAGCTAGGAATCAAATCCAATATATAGAACTCATATTATTATCTACAGCAAATACAATTCAAACAACCTACTTCAAACTATGCTTAAGAATATAAGGGAATAATAAAACAGAGACGTGATAATATACATGGGTGTGGGGCAGGGCAGACATGATGAATTCAAGTCACAATATTTTTGAGAACTCAAAAGAGATCTTTTAAGAATTTTTTTTTTTGAGATTTTTAATTTCTCATATGCTTAAAGGAAAATACTCTGACATACTATTAAAAAAAATCATAACTTTTTCATTCAAAGTGTTTGTTGTGATCACATGGGTTGAATTTGATCCTTTTGGGCAAGTGTCTGACCGTGGGTTATATGTGCTCTATGCTGCTTGTGGTGACCTCATGTTCCCGCTTTCCTGGTGTTGATGCAGGAAGTGCAAGTATGATTTTCCCAGCAGGGATCTTTAATACAGAGAGACTGCTTTTATGTGCCCTCAAGCTTTCAAAAGGACAGTGCCTTTCTTTAAACGAAAACTTCATGTAGAACAGCAAAGAAAAGAAATATCCCTCAAATCTGGAGTATGGGCAAAACTAGGACAGAAAGTCTGTATGCAGGGGTTGAAGCAGAAATGCATGTTCTCAGGCTTGTTCTTTGCCAGAGCACAAAACAAAAAGGCAGATAAGTAAATTACTGGGAGAAGCGTGGACATAGAAGACTTTCTGCTGGATGAGATGTACTGAGCATATGTTCCCGTGCCATCAAAGCTGTGCAAATACTTAGGAAATCTGGTTAAAAAACCCAGAGATTATCAGCCCATTCCCCAGGGAAGAGTCACGAAGGCCTGGCAGGACAGTCAGCGCAATGAGCAGTTACATTTTCTTTTGGCTGTTATTGAAGGAACAACCATTTCTTTTGCAAATGAAGCGCAGCCATATCATGACTGTAAGATATCCTCTGTTCATTCATTTGGCAGTTCTTGCAAAATGTGCAATAAGCATTAACCAGGAGGAAGTACATACGCAGGTGGACAAAATACAGTTTAAGATGAAGCTGGGGCAAGATTCAAGGCTTTATCATTTTTCATTGCTGCGAGTGGACAGTGTGTTCAGTTTTACGTCTCATATGAAAATAAAAGCTCAAGTAGCAGAGAGCTACTTAACATGATGCAAGCTCCTTGCTTTGTTCTTAGCTCCAAAACAAGCACAGCATTTAGCAACGTGCAGACAGCTTGCAATAGCACCTCTTCTCCTTGGTAACATCATTCCACAGGACAGCCTGATCATCTTTTGTGAATGGTTCAAATTTGCAGGACTGGGATATCAATCCCTGGGTTTAAAACCAGGTGAATAAAGAGACAAAGGAATGAAGAAAGTTGCTCTGAGTTGGCTAGAAATGGAGGAAGTATCAAGAGAGATCTGTCAGAGTAGGAATCTTACAATAATCCCTGCTAGGGACCTCATTCCATGCATACATCAATGTTAGCTCTGATTTGGCTTTGAACCTGAATTCAGACTCCGTTCTCATGCTGAATCCAGACCCCACATATATTTTCTCTATCCCATTTATTTTCCCAGGCCTTGTTAATTAATAAGATCTGTGTGCATTCCAGTCCAGCTCCAGAGTTTGACATCCTGTGGACTTCAGCTATTTAAAGCACAATTCCCATGAATAGCTCATAGTAAATAAAAGTCAGCAGGAAGTTATCATTTGTTGCTCAAAAAGTAGCGAGTGCTAAATTAAATAAATACTATGTTTTTTTAATGTTCTCTCACACAGACTAAAATCAGATAGAGCTATTGTTAAATCTGGCTCAGAGGTTACGAAATGAAATAAATATAATGAAGTTAATTTGATTCTCCTGTTTGTTTCACTGTAGTTGGAGAAAATGTTTCCTTATGGAGGCATATGAAACATTTTGAACAAATCCAGAAATGTTTTTAAGCTTCATCTCAGAAACTTGTAAGAAAGTATTGTAGTTTGGGGGAAACTTGATGTCGAATGATCATTAATGTTAATATAACAATTAACATACTATATTTTAGGCAGTTGCCATTTAATGTCATACTCCTATTTAAGCAGTGAAAACCTCTGAGCTATTCTGTGCGATTGAACTAAACCAAATGTTTGGCAGGAAAATGGCGATTTTCAAAATGAGAAGATGCTCCTTTTGGTGTCTGATTTTGTTTAACTGTGGAAACAGAAGCTTACAAGGAACAAAATTTCACTTTGTGATTAAATGAAAATAAAAATTGCATATAAAGTCTCCTATATGAAGCAAAGAGTTTGAGGTTTCATGCTGGTTAGAAAAAGAATACAACATCTGTTTGACAATGTTTTCATGTTTGTTTTTTTTATCAATTTAAACAAAGCCAAGGAGAACAGCAAAATTTAAGAACAGATTTCTAAGCCAAGTTCACAAATTGGCTTTAAAAGTGATTAATAACCACTCAGCGTAAGCAGGCAATATAATGTAACCATATTTCTTGTAAGACACAGCGTGTTTCAATAGATTGTCCCTGCGAATGCTAAGAAAACAATTTTCTTTAGTTACATTTTGTGTTTCTGGTACAGTTTCCTTTAGCATCAAAAGGAATTTTGCCATGGAAACACGGATGTGTCCATTAATGCAGTATGTTATCCTCATGTAGAATCAGCCACCTTCCTGTAAATAAACAGGGGTGCCTCTGATTCTGTGGTAATAATATAACGCTGATCTAGTTCCTGCACTTTCTTAATATTCCAGTCCTGTGTATGTAGTCCTTCCTAATGATGTCTCTGCATAGGGTATACCTTCAACTCAGGCTGAGTTTTGGGGCAAGAATTTTGTTACTTGTATTTTCTTTGGATTGTATATTGGTCCTTGGCCCTGCCTAGGACAGAAATAAAATTGCATGGCAACTCCTCCCTGAGACTGGGGCTTTAAAATCCAATTTGAGGATTTTAGTTTGAAATGTGACTTGAATCCTTCTCAAACTTCTTCATTTATTGTGTTCATTTCTCCTGTGTAATCCGCTCCTCAGGCTCCAAAATGTGACATAAAATGGTATTTTAAAAGATGCATTATATGGAATATGTTGAATATCTTCAAAGTTTAATAGGAAAATAAACTCATAAATAGCTATTTGTTTTTAGAAGCCGGAATAGAAATGCAGTGTGTCAGCAGTGTATAGTAAAAGAAATTTACTTACAAAAATAGAAAGAATGGAAGAATTTGTTTATTTGTAAATAAATCTTAACTTGTACTAAGTACTCCTGTCATGTATAAAAGTAAAGTAAGGTTTTGTGAATTGACTGTTTTATGGAAAGCAATCAAGTAGCACCTTATGGGTAAAACTGCTGTCACAAATAGCAGGTGAAGCCTGTCAAAACCTTCAGTGTATTCACCCTGGACAGCGATGGTCCTTCATTACTGCAGTTTGCTGTGATTCCATATGGTCTATCTGCAGACTGCCAGACATATGGAAAAGGGAAGCTTGGATTGCACATACAATGACAGGCCAGCTAAAGCCTTCAGATATTCTGCAGTAAGGTCCGGTTGGCTCAAAGGGTTTGTTTTTCTCCATAATCACATTTGAATGTGCAGATTATCAGGTGAGTCGCTGCAGACATTTCTGGCCTTACGGACTAATTACTGCAATATCTCCTATTTTTAATTAATAGGTATTCAAAAGATGAGAAGTTATTTACAGTATGCAGTCACAGGCACAGAAATCAATCCAGTTCCCCAATAATTTTAATCAAATAAACATCTGTTTGGCAAAATATTTACTATTCAATGCCAGTACCTAATCTGGCACATACAAGAAAACACTGATTGAAGGAATTAAAGGAAAAGCAGGATAAAAAATGACACTCAGTGAATGTGACCGCTAAAAGGAGGATATTCGCTGTAACTGCTGCTGACTGGGGACATGATTTTACAAAGTTTTGGTAGCTAGCAAACATTAACTTAGCTTTGCTAGACTGCCGGTGGACTGCGCTGCATGAGGCAGCAGGTGCTGGTGGAACTCAAGGACAGTGGTGCTCCATGCCCCATGTGTACTCAGCTTTACTTGCATTAAGTATGTTACATCTCTTTTCTCAAAACTGAAATTTTGCATCACATACTATGTGTACATGTATTGGTGGAGGTCAGTACTGGTACTATCAATTTTCTCACTCCATTTACCTGTAGCAGTGGGTTTCACTTGTGTATGTTGTAAACTGAAGTAGTGTGAACTTGAAAGTCCTAAGGAAATGGGTCAGGCAGAGAGACCTGATCTGGGAGCAAAATCCCGCAATTTAAAACATTTTTTAACTGGAAGTAAGAGCCTTTGCTGGCGTGCTTGATGGAGCAATGCAGAAAACGAGACGAGTATAATGCAGACCAGGAAATCTCTCTTGTATTATTTTCCACTCCAGTCCTGACCTACATCTAAATCCTGGATTTGTCTCTGTTTTATAAAATGTGTCTTCAAGAACTTTGTTATTTTTATGGCTTTTTTTTTCCCTCGTGGTGTAAATTTTGGAGTGTTGTCAATGCTAACAGTGTGCATGCACACTGTGGAGTTCCTGGGTATAGCTCCCAGCACTGCACTTCCAGCTCATGCACAAAAGGCTCTGCAGGCACCTCTCCCTCTTTCATGCTTGGCATTTGTTATCATTTATCTCTTGTATGTTCTTCTGTAATCTTTCCTTTCTTATTCCAGGTCTTGGCTGTGTTTCTGTGGGATCGTTTTTCAAATCTGACATCCTGAAATCACATTTCTGGCATCAGCCAAACCTCTTTGCCCCTCATCACTATCCTCACTATTAGTCACCAACACAGACAGCTGTACTCCCAGCGTCAGTCCACCTCTTCCTTAACTTGTATCAATTTACATCAATTCTCTACATCACTGAGTTCAACTGTGGCTTGACATTTGACATCTATTTAGAAGGCACCAAAATACCTATGAATAACTTTTCTATGAAATAGTTTGTCATAGTAATCAGAACGTCTTTGTCTTTTCAGGGAGGCACTAGCAAACCTAGCAGATCTGCTAACATCTGGATATTGTGTTGAGAGATGAGTTAATGCAATGGCATTTCAAATGTAATGACCTAAATACTTTTTCAGCTGACTGTAAAATAAATGGACAAATGAAGCATATTGTTGTTTATGCTTCATTGTATAATGCTTTAATACTCTGTCACATTTGGTGACAAGGACTTCAGCTTAACCCGTACTTTTAATTACTTCATTGAAAATCTTAATTCTAAGTTTCTAATCCTGAGGAAAATCTATCAGGTAGCTGTTTTTCCCCCCCCTAAGTTTCTTGAACTCACCAGCCCATGAGAAAAGCTAAGTCTGTTGCTGTGCCATGCAGTGCTCCCCAGTGCATCTGCTGGACCAGGATGAATCAAAGGCTGAGCTAGAGCCATACCTTTCAGCTGACCCTCAGCGCTTAACATCATCTTGCTGCCACCATCCCAGGGATGGTATTACAGATGCTTTCTCGGTTCCTGGACACAAAACCTTATCCTCAAGTCTCAGTAAAGGCTCATGTCTTAGGTAGGGAAATAGCTCATTCAGCTCATGTTGCTGTCTGAGCAGATACTGCAACAACAAGGATCAGCTCACATGGAGCTTCATGAGGGAAGGGGAAAATTCTGTTGTGTGAACTCTGCTCCATTCTCCAAGAATGGCATTTAAGAATGGGGCCCATAAAAGTCTGGGGTGTTACAATGTCTGACCTCCATGGCTATGGAGCCCAGCATAAGTTGTGGAATGCTGCATTTCTGGTGCATATGGAGCCTTCATGGAATAAGGAGGGGAGCTGCCTCAAATGGGGCTGAACAGCAGACAGTGGGCTGAGTGCAGAGGTGCCTTGCTCTGCTCACTGTGTGCTAGTGCCTGCTTTAGAGGCTGCAGGCAAACACCATCCAGACTCTTATAATGAAGAGTCCGGAGCTGTCTCTGGACAGCTATTCCCCCTACAATAATAAGCAAACATGTTTTGCAAAATATTTACTAAGCATTGCCAGTATGTAATAAGTACATTCCCTTTCTGCTTTAGAGGTGTTTTTTTTTAATTCAGAAGTTACCTAATGCAAAAAGTCTGCGTCATCCTTTGTAGCAGAGCATCCTCTAGCTTGGGTCCTGCCAAGAGGACCATGTTGCATAGCAAATTTTCTGTCTGTTGTCTGACTGAAGCTTTCAAGATTGAGAGTTTATAGTTTTACCTCTAAGTTTTAACCCTGGCAAAGGCTTCATGGATTGTAGTGAGGGAGCAGTTAGTGTAAGAACTATAGAGTTGGGCTCTGGGAATAAAAATTTGTGTGAAGTACAGAATTTCAAGGATTGACATGTTAAGGATATATATATAGCTGTAGCTAATGCACAGCATTTATTGGAACATGCCTCAATAAATCTTCCTTTTATAGGATATATAACTACAAGGAGAAGGGAGAGTGGGAAAATTATAAGTGGAAAGTCTTTTAGTTGCCAAAGCTCTGTTTTAGACATCTTACACAGTCGGTTATATACAGTACAAAGCCAGACCAGGAATAGAAAATCTCACTTGCATCACTACTAGGGTTTTTTGTTCTTGCCTGACATTAATCTGTGCTTTCTTTACACTCCAGTTACCAGTTTTCAGTTACTTTTTGTGCTCCCAACTTGGAATTCAATGAGACAAACCATGTTTAAAAACCAGAATTAATTCTGGCAGACAAATGCACTGGTTACTCTTTCTGTGCTGTGCATGAAGCTGTGTGATCTGCACAGAGGTACCTCCGGTGAGCAGAGCCAAAGCCACAGATGGATCTGTGAAGCTAAGGATGTGAGGTTGAAGATAACTGCCTGTTTAACACCAGAAATAACATGGGCTATTAATAACCCAGGTCTCAGATGTTATTAATAGTTTCCTTGGTTCCCTCTTAATTACACAAAGCAGTCACACATCTTCTGGTCCCCCACTCCACAGAGTAATTTACAAGCACATGCTTCTTTAGACTCTTTCAAACTCTGCTGCATGACTAAATAGATGGTGGCAGCTTTATAAAACTCTTGACACTCTTCCAGCATTTAAAATCTCTGTTTATCCAGGATTCAGCAAAGACAGAAATCAGTTTCATGACGGAAATCTAGTATGCTCCCCACTACAGGTCGGCTCCTTGAGATACCATTCATTAGCTCTGAAATTTATGTCTACTGTATAGTGGCTTCATGCAGAATAGGGTGAACACTTTTAATGAAGGAGAACTGGATTTTTCTCCTTGATCCATGTAAGTCAGCATCTGATGTTATCTTGGAGATAACTAACAAACATAGAGTTTTAAATAGAATGGGAATGAGCTGCTCCCCCCAGTCAGGAAGCTCTCCAGAGCTTCCCAGTGTGCTGCTGTGCACCCAAGGGGTTACTCTTCTATGTGAACACAAATATATCCAGGGAATTATAAAGAAGAGGAAGTTTAAATGTAAACAAAATAGTATAACCGCACAAATAGCACAGTGAGTTACCAGGAAATAACAGTATTTATAAAGAGCATTGAGAGAGGAAGGAGATGGAGAGGGCATAGATGAGTGCAATGTGTCAGTGGGCACGAGTGTCTGTGGGGAAAAAGGGTGAGGGTGGGATAGGAGCCCTGAGTCTGACCCTTTTTCTCTGCCCACCCCAGTGCAGAGAAGCTCTGCATATAGAACAGTCCCAGAAGTCTGTGTCCTTGAATGTTTTAGAGAAAATTGTTGGGTTTTTACCAAAAGAACCCTTATATTTTAAAAGCATATGAAATGAAACTCTAGTAGTATCAAGCTTACAAAGGATATCAGACTAAAATCACAACTTAAAAGTTATTTCTGTTTTCAGTTTTCTGTTCCTCAGTTTGGATTCATCAGCCTCTTGAAGGTTAGGGAGAGGTTTTACCTTAGCTGTGATCAAGGTCCTTGCTGTGAGGACCTGTGTGTGCTTTCTTTGTAAATACAAAATATGATGAAATATGTCCATCTCCTAAGTCTTACCTAACAAAATTGTTATATCAGGCCATGATGTGAGCATGTCCACAGAAAAACAGTTAGTGCTTGTCATATTTCTCTTCATAGCTTCTATTACACTTCTCAAGTACATTGCAGTGCTTGAATATTTTTCTAGCCTAAAATAAGTTGCAGGTTTTTTCTGTATGAAGACCAAGAGTAAGAAAGACAAGCAATACCTTAGAAGTTACCTAATGAGGAAGTGTCCTGTCTGCCTCCTGGGGACTGGATCTGTCACCTGGGATTCTGCCCTTTACTTCGGCACAGCTTCTGGCTTCAGATCGGTTAGATTGGAGGGTTTGGATACCCAGGTACCTACTCTCAGGTATTTAAATCATCTCACCAGTACCATGTGTTGCTTTGGTTGAATAGCCATAGATCCTCCTCAGTGCATCACAAATACTGACAGTGCTACATTCACACAGTGAAGGAATTAAATACCAAGCAATATGTGACTGTAATGGTGAATAATACATACCATGGGATTCAGATTACATATAAAAATCTTCATTTGATAGAATAGTTAGGTAATGATGAAGGAACTCTTTCATACCACGGACTGTTTATAAGGTGCATTTATGTGATTACTATATTAATTCATTATAACACTTTTTTTTATTATTACAAGGCAAATATCAAACCAACTTTAGAAGTCTGTACCTTTACATACTGCCAAAGGCTCTAACACATGGAGAGTAGCTTCAGTACATCTACGGAACTTGTCTTTATTCAAGAGATGAATAACTGCATATCTGAGGGCGCAGGGCAGGCAGGCGTTGCTCTGGTAAAGAAAGGCACATCTGGCTTCCACAGACATGTTTATCAGTTCACTGATCTGTTCTAACCCAGGTAATGAGAGTTTACAGAAATAGATTGTTTTATATTAAAAAAAAAATCTGCTCCATGCTGAATGGATTCTCTCTTCTCATACTGTAGATGGCAGGGGGGCTGGAACTAAATGATTTTAAGGTGCTTTCCAACCCTGACTATTCTGTAATTCTATGATTCCATGATGGGTATCAGCAGGGTATCTTCAGAGTACATCAGTACATACTCTTCTGATTTCATGCTCTAGAGAGACCAAGTCTCACCTTTTAAAGCATTACTATTTCAAACATACGTAAACAGCTGCAATCTGTATTACTGGATCAGACTTGATAGATTATTTTCTAGAGTAAATAAATCAGACTATGCTGCTCTGCAGATGAATTGTTCTAGTGAGGCCAGCCATAAGCAAAAGCTACAAGCATCTCCCAAAGTGTGTTGCAGTCTGCACAGAAAATGACATCTCCAGAGCAGCACAGTAGCTTTACTTACTTTACGTATTTCTTATTTAATCTGAATAAATGTGACCAAGTATGCAGTTACACTGAATCTCATTTAGTATGTTTTAAAATGCTCTGTACACATTTTGTCCAGTTCATTTCTGTGGAACATAGAGGAGGTACATTACTTTGTCTGTGCTTTGTACCCTGGAAGAAGCTCTGGGAAAGCAGGTGGACATGTCAGAAGTGTAACAGAGGTTTTGCGAGCTTTTTCCCAACTGATGTTTGGATTTTCACATGAACAAAAGTTTTTTTGGCTTCGGGTTTTAGTTATTTGTGACAACCAAAACTCAGATGTGTTATCCTGCATTCCTTGCCTGACTTTATAGGAATGTTTGTGAGCTTGGCTCACCTTTCCTTTGAAATGAAGTGGAAAATCTCCAGCACCGAGAGTGGTTTTGGGTTTCATCGCATAACTTTCAAGCTACCATAATCTACAGTTAACTTTCACTAAAATAAGCTACATACTTCCTCAGAGTTAGTGAAGAGAGTAATAAAATGTGGATTAGATGCTAAAAACTCTTATGAAACCTTGTTTTCAGTATGTGAAAGAGAAAGAAAATTATTACTCTGTCTCCATGATGAAAAGAAGTGATTTTAAATTTGGCCTAGTCCTTTTTTCACTATCTCTAACATCCATGATACTCCATGCCCTTTGTACTAGTGTCAGATAGAGAATACTCAGAGTGATGTACCTTTGTAGGCACAGCTGCAATAGCTTCAGACCTACATGTCTCCTATGAAGGTTAAATAAGTAAAACAAGTGGTCAGTAGCTAGTTCTTCAATTCCTGCTGAAAACCAAGATTTAACACCCTTTCAGCAGTGTAAGCTTGAATTTATTACAACAGAACTCTGTGATAAAACCAACCAACCAAACAAGGAAACTTTTCTCTGCGCTATAGAAAATGAAAATTAACAGTTTCTCAACTTCTTACATACTTGTTGCTGGTCTTCAGGAAGAGATGGGCAAGGTTCTGTATTTCAACTCCCTCCAGTTTTTTAAAAGTTTGGGTTACGTATTGCACCTACCAGTTGCCGTGATGGTTGCCGTATGGCTTTAAAATAAAGTAACTTCTCAAATTTGGATGATTTCCACTTCACAGATCAGGTGTCAGTCTACAGCAGCAGCAGTTGAAGTGTCCTACTCAAGTCCTTGCTCTTTTTCCTAGAAGTTTTGGTTTGGTTTTTGTCATTAAAATCCAAAAAAGCACTTCCTGGCAGTGGCAGCGCAGTTATGTCACATTTCTGTGAAATATAAGAACAGTATCACCAGACTTCTGCAAAACCTATCAAAATCTCCTCAGTACACCTTTACACTAATTTTATCTCCTAATTCACTCGAAAGCATGAAATAATTTCAAGTTTCCATGTGTCCTGATATTATAGGTCACTACAATTTCCTTTTTCTCTCCAGTGTGCTAGCTAGCACTCCTGCTTTGTTTGTGAGCAAATGTGACCATGGTTGAACTTATATCAAAAGGAGCAGTCAACAAAGCACTACTCGTTAGCCCTTAAAGTCATGGTTTGTATGCTGACTTACATTCCTTCAGTCCAAGAAAACAGAGAAGCACACAGGCAGCCTTGGCAGGAATGAGGGGACTCTGCTGGAGGACTGATGAATGCACAATTGATGCTTTCTACAACAGCATTACGGCCTCTTCTTTTAATTACACTCTACTGAGTGGAGCTGCTTTGTGCACTTGTGGGAAGTTCTCTCTGGCAGCTGTTTTTTAAGCTTCATATGCAACTATGCAACCAGACGGTAGGTTGAATCTAAAGCTATTGGATGTACACCTGGCCAACACAATGTCCACATTAATGATCATACTGTTGGTTATTACAGAACATTTTATATAGGAATGAAGCCAAATAGCTTAAAAAATCAGTAAGTGGAGTGCCAGTCCACATAGGAGTGTATGTCATGAACATCACCCTGGTTCTCCATTCCCTGTGCAGACTCTCCATTGAGTAGACAGATCAGTCCAGGGTCTCAACCTCTCATCTTTGAATGCCATCTACTGACTAGCTTCTGCTACCTTTGAGATCACTTCTTCTTTCATGACTAACATCCTCTAAACAGCTGCATCCCAAAAAGCAGAGAAGCTACTTCTTACTGTGGAAAATTCATAACTGTAGGAGAAGCCATCTAAACTAAAGATAGTATCAGCTCTTCGCAGAATTAAAGGTCAAATTTGTTTCTTCAGTTTTAGTTTTACATCAGTAATTTCATCCCACGTATGGCCTACTCAAGCTGGCTCAGTTGAGTACATGAATGGACACACAATAAATTAGTCTGTTTCTCCTGTAGAGTGAGAAGGGAACAATAAAGTGGATGGTTTACTGTTTCTCCTTTAGATAGCCTGAGTTTCTTGGAGAAGTTGATGGAGTATGGTATGCCAGTTGCAGCTTAGGGGAGATGTCTGAAATAGGCCAGAATAAGCTGCATTAGGATCATTTTCCATTATTTCCAATTCCTACCTTCCTCCCTTTCTTGCTTTCTCTTTTTCTCTCTTTCTCTCTTTCATGCTTGCTTTGTTTGAAGCTATCTGGGCTGTATCACTAAAGACAAAAATATTATCTTGCAAGTGAATAATGGATATAATCTATTAATTTGTCTTAATTAACACAAAGACTGAACTGTGGAAAGACTTTCTGTCCTGGTGACATTGATCTAAGAATATCATTACAGTCCTGACTGGCAAAGAATCTTGTGTTTAGTTAGAAAATATTTAACATGCTGTCCTCAGTGAGATCAGTTCCCTCAGATCCTCACATCCAGCAAGCACTAAGCAGCATCATCGGTGCTGTCACCTCCAGAATAACAGCACTGCTTATCACCAGGTGCTTAGTGCCACGTTGCAGCTGGCATTTCAACATGAACCTTGCTTTGAAAATGTCAGTCCTACAGCTCTTCTGTTTTAGGATAAGGGGTAGTCAAAGACAGTCAGGGTGGCTGTTCACAGAGATCTTTCTATTTGATATATATATAGCTAATAAGGTAGGAACAAAAAATAGTGGTCTCAAAAGCCCAGTATTCGTGCCTGCATAGGAGGCATGTGATGGCTTCAGCAGTGTTTGTTCATTTTTGGTTTGCTGTGTTACAGCTTTTCATAATTTAGATCCAAATGGAAGCAGTGAATGCCTGTACATTTTGAAAGTAGGGTGCATGTGTGGTGCAGGGTCCTGGCTGAGCCTGTGTGGCACATGCAAGGTTTTCTTTGCTGTCACTTTGATCTTGTAATTCTGAGGTTTGAAAGCTGATACTGACAGAAGATGAGACATCCCAGAATGATTGTTTGATCGCTTGTACGCAACCTAAAAGTTGCAGGACATTATTAAAGGCTGCGCTTTTTTCCAGGTCAACTTCAGTGCACATGCAAAATGATAGCCAAAGCCTTTAGCTTCTCCTTATTGTGCTTAAAGCACTGAGCTGTGAAATGATGCTTAGAATTGATCACAGATGCATAACAGAGTTCACCTAATGTGATAAAATTCCTGTTGGTATGAGGCAAAATTACATAGAATCCAAATGCAAGCACACAATGTGTGTACTTTATAAATTGGATAATAAAATAAATGTTAATTGTTATGTTAGGACTCTAGTGTTATTCACAAATGTCTATAGATCTTAATGTAATAAATGCAGTATCTGAAGGTGGAGAATACCAGAGCCTATTTTAGCATAAATTGCTTGATTATTGGAACTTCCTTTTCAAATTTCCTGTAAAGCTCATTTATGGAAATAATTAGAAACAAACTCTTCAGATCCACTTTGCCATATTAATCTTCTTTACAAATTGCCACTCTGAAGTAATTTCTGGCTTTCTTTTCTGAGAAACTTTATCACAAGGAAGAAATGCAATAATAGGTTTGAAAATTAATAGATGATAATCTTCTGATGAGTGTTGGACAGTGCGTAATGAGCTTATGCTTTAGCAAGCCAACTGAGTGAGAAAAATACTGTTGAAATGAAGGAGGGGAATCGGGATGAGTCTGAATCCTTTTGAATTAAATTTCATATATAGAATTATAGAGGTTATATAGAACTCTAGCATCTGGTTTGGAGTTACAAAAGGTAAATAGTGTTGTGATTCTCTGGAAGGGTATCTTCAGATTTTAGGAAACGGGTTGAATAGAGATGATCAGGAGTAATTTTTTTAGACTTTAAACAATCCTTGAAATAGCATGCTGCACCGCAGCTCAGACTGAGGTAAGCGTAGGGCCATAGGTGCAATGGAAACTTTTCTCTTCTGGCTGAACACCTCCACAACTGTAGCTAAGTGGAAGTCCTGGATACTGGAAGATAGACTTGCAATTTCTGACTCCAGACAGAAATACGAAGGAGTGGCTAGTATCCAGCTGCAGTCGACTTCATAAAGCGCACTACTTCTTAGGTGCTCACTACTCTTATAGAGGGTTTCATGGTCAGGCTTTCTCTCCATTGGCCTCACAAAGCAGGAAGTAGAAATACCTAGTTTAAAAACAAGTTTCATTGAAATATTTCTCAGATATTTCCCTATAGTACTTACTATCTTTGATGAAAATCACTTAAACCTGAAATGTTTACTCTGTCAATTGTGTGATTGGACTGAACCCGATGCATAGTATGTTAGATGTGTTGTTGCGTTCAGTGTATTGAACACATAAACCAGGTTCTTCCTTTATTTTACTTACTTATTTTCATTAGTTTAGCTTGAACTATATATGTAGATGTAAGTAAACAGTGCTTACCTTACATGGGATGCTCACTAGCAATTTCTCATCTCTTACATTTTCTTAAATATATTCTTTTAACAGATAAATAATTACCATTTGCTGCATGGCAACAGAAGGAATCTAATACACTTACTGGATGAAAAATTAAGATATCAAAACATAAGCGAGTATATCAGTTGGGGAGGAGAAAAGAAAAAAGAGCAGCAAACAATATCACTGCACTGTGCTTTTAGGAGAACACGTATCTGTGAATTCTTTCCCTCTTAAAGCGTGGTTCTGTAATTGATGTCAGCTGGTAACATTACTGTCAGTTACATTGCAACAGACATCACCAGTAGTTTTTAAATGTAATTTTATTTATGTAGAGTCAGATCATGAAGCCCAGTGCCTTACAAGATAACATGTTGCCCTCATCTTTTGTCTCTGGCACTCTTCCAGTGTAGCTATCGTAAGTCTTTGGCAGTTCAAGTTAATATTTCTTTTTTTCAGACCATAGCTTACTTAAGAAAAAGTAAATAAAAGAATCGTGTGCCATATGCAAGAATTGGCTCAGCTAAAAGTGCCTCAAATAAACTGTGCAAAACAAAAGTTACCTACTGCAGATGTGCTGCCTGGTGAGGACGGCCCAGAAAACTTGAATCCCCCTATTCAGAGGTGAGGTGAAAACCTGATGTTGTAAGTACCAGGATGATTAAAGGTGACGTGCAGGAATATTTCCCAGATGGACTCAACACTGCCTCTGTGCAAACACTTAATAAAAGCCCACTTGGTTCTGAAATTGAAGTCATCCTCTAGTTTCTGACAGCCTGGATGTCAGCTGAGTTTAAAGAATTACGTACAGGCAGTGGGTAGACACAGAGCTACAGCACAAATGGTGTCCTGCAAGGTCCTCACAATCCTTAACTGCACATTGTCTACCTGCAGATTTCTGTTTTAGCCTGGAGCTGTCTGCCTTTCTGTCCTCACTAGATGTGGAACTAATGTAGGAGCCTAGATTGCAGTTTAGCTAGGTAAAGCAGAGGGTGAGAATCTGCCTTTTCACTGTAATCCGGAAACTGCTTCACCAAATAAACTTTATAGGGAAATTTATGATCAGCCAAATAAACCCTGATTGTGGGAGGCGAGGAGAGGGTGCATTGTGATCTTGCTGAGGCCAGTCAGAGCTTTAGCCATTGATCTATGCAGGGATTAAGATTTCGTTGCAGACGCTGCTGAGTACGTTAGCGCCAGTAGTTCACAGTTGCTGACTACAGAGGTAATCTCTACTGCTGGGGCAAAAGTGAATTTACCACAGCCAGTACCTGAAAATCACAACAGATTTTTTTTTTTTTACAGATATGTTGATGCCAAACAGCATATTTTTCTCACTTCTCTACCGCAGAACCGTAGGTGGTTTTTTGTGGGTTTTTTATTTTTGGTTTTTTGTTGGGTTTTTTTTAATAAAATGAAAGTAGTAGGATCTGAATACTGGAAGCATCTTCTGGATGTTTCCAAAACTGGAATCTTCTACTGGACTTCCAAGGGTCATATGGACATTTATCTCAATTGTTACAGATGTAAATGATGGCTCTGTTCTTCTCATAGGTTTGTTTATTTAAGGCACTGGTATTCTACAGGAAAGAAAGATTCACAATACAGTTCTAAAATCCTGCAGAAAATACAATTTTCCATCAAATTTCCTGTTCTTTTCAGAAGAGCTCATTCCTCAAATGGAGGTGGGCAAGGGGAATAAATAGGGAAAAGGAGCATTAAGTTCTCTGTAGAAAATTAAACTTCAAAACACCAAATGCACATTACTAAAATTTAAAATTGTTTTCATTAACTTCTCTATATTATGCAGACATTAATAAGATTCTCATTATTAATTCATGTAATTATTTATACTAGTTTTTTGATAGCAATTTATTTATTTATTTATTTATTTATCTATTTCTGCTACTCCCACACCACATTGATGGGACTCATTAAATGTAATGGCATTTGGGAATTTATCATAGAGATTACAAGCCCTTTCCAGATCACCTCTACTCACCCTTTCTTTTTGGAGAACATCTTTGGCATGTATCTGGGACACAGTGAATTGCACAATTGTATGCTGCATTTCAAAACCAGTGTGCCTGAGCTGTGTAAGGCATGCACGCAGTTGAGTGTTTAACCACCATTTCTCTCATTTATTCTTATTTTAAAAGAACTCTTTCAGACTTCTGTGTTAATTCCAACCGCAAAAAAATGTGCTTAAAAATGCATAGAGTAGTATAACAGCTTTGTTCAAGTCAGTAATTGGTCTTAGCTGACTGTATTTTATCAACTACCTTCAGAAGGTGCTGTAGGAGAGCTTTTCAAACACTAAAAAGCTCTATTATTCAACACCCTTTTAACATTAGCAATATATGGAATAATGTATTCCCATTTGTGCATAATGAGGTTGCAAATTCCTTCGAGGATTCTGGCAACGTTACGAACCACCAGAGCAAACTCCAATTCTCTTACTGTCACCAAAGCCAGGTGAATCAATTCATGCAGCTTTTGAAGCAGACTACCCCTTTGGAGCATGGTAGGGCAGCAATCAAAGTATTGCAAACATCAGCCAGGCTGTATGGTAAGTGTGCAACATGGGGGATGGCAGATACAAAAGAATTATTCAAAGTCCTGTTGCTTCTGAAGTCTAAACCACTCAGTGTAAGGGTGGTGTATGGATTTTTTTTTTTTCCCAAAGACTTGGCTGTAGTAGTTGTATTTTTTATCAAAAGTCAGGGTTTAATTAAGGACTCTCTCAATTTCAGATGTGGTGCTGCTCTCACAGTCAGCAGTCCTTAGCAGTAGGTTAATATAAGATTATGTGGGGAAGACAGCAGTTGCTCTGCATAAAGATGCATCCACCTCAGGGTGTGTTTGTCCTTCTGTTACAAGCTGCATCTTAATGGGTTTTTTTTCTGTTACTGGTGATTTAAGAAGTGCTTAGGCCAGCACTAATTGCATAAAAATAAAAATGTCAAGGTGATCTGTAGGAAGGCAGTAAAATGATGAGGGTCACACATGAGGAATGAAAGAATGGCAGAAGATGATGAACGTTTTGAAGTTTTTAAACATCTTACTATTTTTCTGCTTCTATACTTTTTGCCCCTTCACTTCCATCCAGCATTACCAGGGTAGTAAAGGATATCACACCTGCACATACCTTAATGGCAGCCTCATGATGGTGACCTGAACTTGCAGAGTTTGTGATTGGCTGGGCTTTAGATTTTACTTTGGAGTTGTCATGTGAACAGGTTTTTTGTTTTGTTTTGTTTTTTCTTTTTAAACAGCTCCTTGAGTTGTGCTTTCCTTATGAAGTTCTGTTTCTGTAAGTACATTTCTTTGCTCCCACAAATTTGCTTTGTGCTCTTATCTCCTCTGCCTGAAGTGGGAAGGATTTTCCTACCAGATCCCTGAGATTTCTTTAGTTGGATCTTCTGTGGTGAAAAAATTTGGCATGTTTCTCTGTTCCTGTCCACTTGCTATACAAATGTGTATGCCTTCTGAGATAGTTGCAGCCTGAAGGAGTGAAGTTGCTAGCTGGGGTGAGGAAGGACTAACCCATGACCTTGGCTGAAAGCTGTGTGTAAGCCTCTAGCTATTGTTCAGCCCAGGCTGGATGGTATGAATTGCTTGTGACTGATGTGCAGTGATCAATCACACTGTAAGCTTTCCCAGCTCTGAAAAAGATGCAGAGCTGGGGATGAAGAAGATAATGTTTCAAACTGTTGACTACTTAATTTTCAAAGTTCTGTCCACTCAATTTTACTTAGTTTGAATTTATACTGCACCGTATCTTCTTCATGGGAAGTCATGAGCATTGGCTAAAGACATTTTCACCAAAATTAAAAATAAACTTTATAGATACTTAAAAACTACCACTGATGCATTCTTCAAAAACATGGACATCAACATCTTGGAAAACCATCACCTCCTAAGAGTTCATATCCATCTGCTTAAAAGAAGCAAAGTTCTTGTCGTCTGTGCAGGACACAAACTTTTCTGTTTGTAAAATCTGTTCAGTTTGTGGCTGTGAACATCTAGGCAGGTAGTTCCTCCTAATCCCTGGGGCGGGAGAAGAAAGATTGGTTGGTCATTACCATGCAGAATTATCTCAAACACAATAGATTTTCCTCATGACAAATCACCCATAATCTCCATAGCAACCTCACATAATTATGCACAAGAGTTCAATGTAGCAACAAAAATAAGCATGGCAGGAATTGTAAAGAATAGCTATATAGTGGGAGACAGATGTGGGAGTAGATGGTGTATAGAAGACTGAAACTCAACTGTTCTAAGATGTAAAAAATGAACAAAAGACAGAAAGATTGTCTGCTTTGTATTGCTGAGTGGTGATTAAGTCAGTACATTTTCTGGAAATTGGAGATGATGGCCTCAAATATCTCCTCATAATATAGAGATTCCTGATAGTGCTGCAACAGTTTGAGGAATGCCAGCAGCAGTTTCACCCAACTTTCATAGGACTATTACAGCTATAAAAATGATCTTTGGGCTGTAACTTGCATGCAAAATGTAAATGCAACAGGGTCTGGGTATTTTTTTTTGAGTTTGTATTTTTTTTGGTGGTGGTGGTGGTGCGGTTTTTTGTTGGTTTTTTTTGGGGGGGATTTGTTTTGTTTTCTTGGGGGGGTTGTTTGTTTTGGGGTTTTTTGGGTTTTTTTTTTAATTTTGTTTCAGTCTGTTTGGACAGATTGATTAAGAGGAGCTTAAAATATTATGGGGAGTTTTGTTATCACCCTTATTTATTTATCAATATCTATTTGTTTATTTATCTGTTCTTTGGAATTCAAAGATTGCTGATACCTTCCACATGAGCAGAGTGCTAGTGAGTGAAGGGCCTTTCCCAGTGTTTTGTTTTCTGCACTTGGATTTAGGGAGAGGATGGGAGAACAAGTTAAAATGCATTTCTGTGCATACTGCAGTGTTGTTTCTGCAGTGTTCTTTGTTTTTCTATCTTACTATGCTCTTGGTACTTTGCAGGGTATCCAAAATGAATAACCAACCCACTTGTGAACATAATCATTCTGTATCATTAATGAACACATTAGCAGTGTAAATGTAATGTAGAGGTTATATATTCTGCTTATGTATTCCTGTGCTGATGAACCTGATGAACGCAATGATCCCATTGTTGGAGAGGGACCCTCTCAGAAGTGGGAGCATCTCAGAGGCCCTAAATAGTTTCAGCTTCACCAGTATTTGGGGATTCCTAGCAGCAGATTAAATAAAGTTCATTCTTCAAGGGCAGTAATGGTGTGTCAAGGCACGTCAATAGTTAAAGCATTCTGATGGTGATTTTCTTTTAATTATCCTAGCCTCTTCCAGAGTTCTACATCTGACTTGGCCCTGCTGAACTCAGTCACGTAGTTTGACATTGACTTCATCTGATTTTGACTAATGCCATATAAAAAATTGTGTAATCATGTTAATTAAACTTTTGGATAAAAATATGGGAGAAGAAGATAGATACACTAAACCAATCCATAAAATTTCATTCAACTATTTCCATTCAACTAATGTTATATGCTTTATTTAAATTCAGGTATTTATTTCAATCCAGAACAAATTTAAGCCATAAGAATGGATAACTTCTTACATTTAATATTTTATGCAACAATGCAACTTCATTTCAAGCTTGTCTTCCTTGAAAAGCAGATCCCAGGGACAGCAGAGGTGGTTCTAGTATGTCATCCCATTAACACATTCACAGTGCTCATTTGTCTCATTGAAGACCCTCAGTTTTGTTCACAGATGGAAAAAGTTAAACCAAGAACTGATTCTGATACTATAGGCAAGTAGTGATAAAAGAGTTGAATCTCTGAAAACTATCACCAATTGTCTGTTGCCATGTAACCAGATAGTCAATCTTCGGACATGCAACTAGAAACTAAGGACAAAAGTCTGTGTCTTGTGATTCCTTTTTCTCATAAATATCTAAACATTTGCATGACTGAAGGGTGCAGTGCTAAAGTGGAATAGCTCTGGCTGTCTAACAATGAGCTATGCTAACTGTAAGTTTATCCCTGGTTTCTCTGGGTTTTGATTCTATTGACTTGCACTAATATGAATTATTTGCTTTGAATCCTCTTTGTAGAGCATTCAAGATTACATTAGCTTCTATTTTTAATTTATGTGACTTCTATCAAATAGGCTTACTAATATTAAGTATTAATGAGGTTTTGATATTTTTCTTGCGTTTGGTTATCGCTTTTTCTTACTATTTAGTTAAAATCCTTTCCCAGTGAAGCAAAGGTGAGTAACAGAAGGTGATTGAAAATTTGACTAAGATTTCCTTGAAACAAGGAAACAAGTACTGCATCCCACTGAAGTCTATTAAAATTTAATACCACAAGATGTTCCATCTGCTAATATAAAACATAATAAGATGATTTGTCAGTAGTTATATGCCAAACTTTTTATTCCACTCTCAGTCCATTTTATTTGCATATAAAGTGACACATTTTCACTCAACAATAACTAGTCCTGAAGGAATGATTTTTAAGAGGAGAATATAATTAATCTATTCAGGTCATAAATATTTTCTTCAGGGCAATGGGCAACCATCAAAGGCAACCTTCATAATCATTCATGTACATTACTAAAATACTTCAGAATGAACTGGCCAAGCTGAGGATAGACAAAATGTTGTCATTTTGTACCAAGAAATATTGATGTTTGTGCTATACAGCTTTTTGAGAATTACTTTAGCAAAAAATTCCTCTGTATTTTTTATATTTGTATTGATGCTCCATTCTGTTCCATGGCATGCTTAGATGATGTATGTATTGTATTTCCCATCATTTTGTCAGAGCTCAAAATGCATACAGGAATTTTGCTATTTTTCCAATATTATGACCACCTAATATGGAACCGAGTTAACAAAGACCCTTAGCAGTTCTAATGATAATTGAAGATTTTCAGCAGGTCTGGAAAAATAATAAAAAAGGGGATTTTCTGAATACATTTTCATGGTACTTTGTGGGGGTCTTGACACAATTTTATAAACTTTAACTATTTCTGTATTTATTAACATTACATAGATTGAAGAGGAAGGAGGAGAGGAGGGAATTGGACAGTGTGTATGTAAGGGAATACTGATCTGCTGCAGTATTTCACTCTTTTGTAGCACCATGCAGGGTTCTCCTGTCCTCTTCAGTGAGTGTATCAGCTTCAGGTGCAAGGACGGTTCATATTGGTTGCAAATTATGTACAGAGGGAATCAGTACATAGAGCTAGATTTGCATAGACCATAGATACATATCTGTTTAATTTTTACCATACTCCAGTTGCCACATTTGCTCTGGAGAGCAGGGTTTTGCACTGCAATCTGATTTAAACCTTCTGGCCCATTTTGTAATTTCAGCCCCACACTTTTTAGTCATAAACCAACTCATATTCCAGGAAGAAAGGTCAGAATATCTGTAGTTCACCCAATACACTCGCTGTCTGAACTGGTAGTCAGCTCTCTCTCCCTTTGCAGGCTGAGCACATCCCCTCTCTTCTGCTTGTAGTTTCTAACAGACATGAGAACAAGGGTCCAACCATGTGTTTTTGCGAGGAGGTCTCCCTGAGTTCAGTACAGTCTGCTGCCACTCACTCTGCATGATCTTTGAGAATTTCACAGATAAACCCTTACTGATCACAGTACAATGCAAACCTTTCGTATATTAACTGTAAGTAATTATGTGAGTTTATCATCTTCATAATCTATTTTAGATATTTTTTGGATGTAGCTGAAGACAACAATGGCCCACACTCAGCAGTCCAGAACCACCCAGTTATTTCAGGTGCAACAAATGATTCAGTCTGATCTTTAAATTTCAGGTTTCCTTCATTCTCATGTTCGCAACAGATTCAAACTGCTCTTAGAGCAGCATCAAAGGACTTGCCACAGCAGAAGATCGATTTGTCATGCTCTTATTATCACCACACTTCAACTTGGAGGGAAGCACAGTGTGGCTAGAGCTTGATGGGCAGAGGAACTGATGGCTGTATATCTGTGTCATAAGGCAGATGGACTGGTGTTAGTGTGTGCATTTTGCTCTGTGTAAGGGAGAAAAAGTATATAGCCATTCTGTATAAATCATACCATTTTTCCTTGTGTTTGGATTTTTAATAGCCAGACATCTAATTGGCCAAACAGATGGCTGCTCAGAGGAAAATGAGAAGGCTGCAGGGCCAGAGCTGCCCTTCTGAAGGCTACATATCTATTTGAGGCTTAAGCCTTCTCTGAAAATATGTTTCTAATTTTGGCGTATCAGTGGGAAAGAAATTCTGAGCCTAAGTGGAATGAAATGTTTTACTTTTTTTATATATAGGATTCAGGATCTTGAGTTTTAGTAGCTTTTAAAAATGTAATCACATTTTTCCTGTGAGCTCTTCAGGTTCTCTCACTCTTAATTTCCTACTGACACCTATCTCATATGGTGCAGGACGATGCATGCTCAGCGCCTCTGGGTGAGCATGTATGCAGTTATGATATGGCCAATCTCCAGTCAGTAGAGGGACTCACACTGTCTCAGTCTTCTCTCTGCTCTGTCCTCTGTGATGGGTTTTTCTCTTCCTGATGAAAAATCAGACCCTCAGTGGGAACACAGTGGGGTGGATTGCAGGAAGCAAATAGCAGAGCTAGCAAGGAGAAAGTAACAGGATTTTTCCGTTAGCCCCATCTCTGCAAATTTCCACTGGGATGAAGTGAGTTTCAGCAGCAGTAAAATTCATTGCATCTGGACTGACCTCGTGGAAGGAGGCTTTCTGTCTGTCATATGACAGGAGAGGCATGGCCTAGAGAAAATCAATGATGAGGCAATTGAAAGCAGTGAGCTCTTCTGTAAAGTGCAAAATTATCAATCACCATTGTGGGCAGATAATAAGAATCGTTTCATTTACACTGTAGAAACTTGTTCAAGGCAGCAGCAGAGGTATAATAATGGACTTTGCTTCTGGAACTGACAGCCGGGGATTGAGGTAATCCTCAGGCAAACGCTGGTCCCCACATTTTCCCCCCCTGTTTTATGAAAGGTTATAAAACCATGAAACCTGAGGCCTTTTTGAGCTTCTTGAAAACTCGACCCTTTGGTGAAAGGGCTATATGAACCTGTGCTCAGGAGTGCTGACACCTCCCACCTGAAGTCATAAACCCACTCCTACCCCACAGAAACAGGGTTTATAGAAGTGGGAGCTTAACAGAATGAGCCACTACTCTTTGCCAGCTTCAGTTCCCTTGATGACAACAGAACTGGCAGATTTAGTTGCTGTAGTCCTCATACATGTCTTACTGCTCGCTCTGTTCTTGTTCTGGTGGAAGAAGAGAGCAATGCAGTACATACTGGTGACTTCTAATGAACAGAAATGTTTGACATGCTTGAACAAAAGATAAAATTCAGCTGGGTTCAGTGATGCCTTTTAATTACCACAAGCCCTGCAAGGAACTACTGAAAATGAAGGACCCAGACTTCTCCAGCTCCGTCCTCTCTTCAGCACAATCTCCTAGACATTTTGGCTCAAAGAAATGGAAGCATAGTATTTAGGGAAACAGCACATAATATTTAGGGAAAATAGGAAGATGGAAAGCTGTCAGGTTATTCCACTTGGAAGTCTGGAGACGGCCTGAGATTAAAAGCCTTTCAGAAGAGGTCAGTTTTGAATGGTGTGCTCACTTTTAATGGGGTTCTCGAGTAATTTAAAGTTCCTCCTGAGTTCTTAATGATCCGCCTTCAGTGTTTTTTTTCTGAATGCCTGCACTTTATTATCTCCTATAAAGCTTCTAGGGCTCCCAGTGAAATTTGTTGAGCTGCTTGCAATCACACCAACCCACCCGCCCATCCCCATGAAGTCATGCACAAAAATTGCAGGATGTCAAATGTTGTTGGCATTTCTTCATTGTCTCTGGAGTCCAGGATTCCTCTGTAGCCCTGACCCAAGCCCAGGCTTATTTATGACTTACAACTAGAGCAATGTACTTTTATTAAGCAAAAGCCCATAAGACCAGTTTTAAAATGAAACAAAAAAAATGCACAGGAGCCTAAATATCTGTCATTTTTGTAAAATACAAGACTCTCCGTCAAGTTATAATGCAAGTGGTACATTGCACAATTTATCCTACAAACTAATCATGTCAAGATGGCTAAAATGTGCTGTTAGTTCATTTACAACCTTTATTTAAAAAAGGAAACCACTTTTATTTAATCAAAACATTTTTGGTAAAGTAGATTTTTTGAAGTATTTATGGTGCATCTGGATTGCATGACTGTTGCTACTGTTCTCTCTGTTTCAATCACTTTACTGTTAGCGATGTCAACGGCTAAATTTTCCTTTGAGCAAAACAGAAATTAGACACTTGAATTACTTTTTGTCAATTAAATTATTATTTGTTGTAAGCATAGTGGTTTATTGCACGCTAACATTTAACCTAACACTAACAGCCATCAAGAAATGAAATATTCACAGTACCCAGCTTTTGGCTAATGTGCTTCAGAACCTCACAAGAAGACTTGTATCTCTACTGTGGCAATGAAACCTGCTTAAAACAAAGAAGATCAGGAATATATACAAAACTGAAATACTTAAAGTTTTAGGAAATCAAGCATTCCTTTAGAAAACTGTACTGACAGTCCTAATCTTACAAATGATTGCACATACTTGTGTTTCTGTTTCTGCAGTTTTCTGCCAGCATGGGACAAGAATCTGCCTACATAGACTAAAAATGCATCTCCAGTTGCTGTGATCCCCTAACTCCTTCCTCCTTATTCAATTATTGCTGTGAAAGAAATGAGGCTTTAATCTCAAGGAATCTGAAGTGACCATTCCATCATTCCGAAGTTTAAGTATCTGACTGGAGATCCCCTATTGAGCCCTGACTTTTGCAACATTTAAAGAAAACAGAAAATGCGATTCATTTGAAATGTTCCAAGTTGCCATTCTCAGACTGAAAACTTCAGTATCACTAATTGCTTATGCAAAATGCATTTATTGGCTTTTCTTCCTGCACAGTTTTGGGAGGTGCTGTAAAATTGTAAGTGTGTATGAACAAATTCTGCTACAGATGTAGGCTATAGGGATGCTGGGGATAGACTCTTCATTAGGGATTGTGGTGACAGGACAAAGGGTAACAGGTTCAAACTTAAACAGGGGAAGTTTAGACTGGATATAAGGACGAAATTCTTTACTGTAAGGGTGGTGAGGCACTGGAATGGGTTGCCCAAGGAAGCTGTGAATGCTCCATCCCTGGCGG